>PVIJ01005832.1:0-99159 GCA_004024925.1 Scalopus aquaticus | reverse complement strand
AACATCACTTATAATCAAGGAAATGCAAATCAAAACCACTATGAGATATCACCTCACACCTGTGAGGATGGCACACATTAAAAATACAGGCAACAACAAATGCTGGAAAGGATGTGGAGAAAAAGGAACTCTTCTACACTGCTGGTGGGAATGTGAACTGGTCCAACCACTATGGAAAGCTGTATGGCGATTCCTCAGATGCTAAACATGGAGCTTCCATACAACCCAGCAATCCCACTTTTGGGAATTTACCCAAAGGATACAAAAACACTAATCCGAAAGGATACATGCACCCGTATGTTCATTGCGGCACTGTTCACAATAGCAAAGGTATGGAAGCACAACCCAGATGTCCAAAAATAGATGACTGGATCCAGAAGATGTGGTACATATACACAATGGAATACTATTCAGCATGGAAAGAAGATAAACACATGCAATTTGCAGCGACATGGATGGAATTAGAGGGGATCATACTCAGTGAAATAAGCCAGAAAGAAAAAGAAAAATATCGAATGGTTTCACTTATAACAAGACTATAGGAGGGTGGGAGAGAGACAATCAGTGGGGGGGAGGGGGGAGAGAGGCAGAGGGAGGGAAGGAAAAGGGCACAAAATGGAATAGAAAAGAACACAAGGGACCATGGAGATGGATCACGGGTGAATTGGTGGTGGGCTACCCAAGGGGAATACAAAATGTAAAAGACATAAATAACAATAAAAATATATATTTATAAAAAAAACAAACAACTTATTGTAGCTTCCTACTTTATATTGGGTAAAAATCAGTCCTCACCAAGGCCTAGTTAGCGTTAGCTTTATATTATTTGGCTATCTGCTACCTCTCCAGTGTCATCTCTTTTAAGTCTTTCTCCTTTTTGCTACAACTACATGGGCATCATAAATGCTCCTCAAATACTAAAACATGTTTCCAGTTCAAAATGTTTGCCATTCCCATTGTGTCTGTCAGAAATGGAGTTCCTGAAGATATCCACAGGGCTTTCTAGCTTAGGTTCTTTGTATTTCTGCTAAAATGCTATTTTATTTGTGAAATCTTTTCTAACCACCTATTCTCCAGTACCACAACCATCTCTATCACCTCTCACTAATATCTTTTTAGTGTTTTATATTTATTTTTTTGAAAATTTCTTAATTTTAATTTTTTTTACAATGTTTGCCCTCTTTTCTCAGGTGTAGTGTTTTATATTTCTTTATAGCACCTGGCACCATTGGATCTGTTTATTATGATCTACCTCATTTCCTTAGAAGCTATAATACTAGTTATATTTTCTTCTTAAGACAGGTCATTTTGATTATTATTTCCCATCTCTGGTATGACAGTAATTCATCTAGTTTGTAATACTTATAAGTATGAAAACAAATCTTTGATTTTTAAAATTCAAATTATCAATAAAAATGAATCAAGTGGAAAATTAAGGCCCCTTTGGTAGTTAGTGTCCGTAGATTTTCCTGGACAGTTCAGTTTTTTAAATTTTTCTTCTTAATGTTTATTTTTTGTATACAGGCACTGGGGTATAGGCAAGAGGTATGGGGAGGTGAGCGGATTCACCAGAGACAGAGTGGGGAGCAGAACAGGTGGCGTTACTGAAATTTAAGGGGAGCAGTGGGTGAGACAGGAGAGGTCTGCTGGACCATATGTGGGTTAGCTCCCTGGCAAGGGATGGAACTCAGGCTGTAGCAGTGATAGCATTGAGACTTAACCCCTAGGCCACCAGGGAGGTCCCACAGTTCAGTTTTCATGTAAAAATGATATTTTAGATTCTGCACATTTCCTTAGTTACTTAATGACTTTGTTCTTCCCGACTCTAGCTTAACAGCACCATGTTTAGCTTTTTTTCTAAACATGTGGCTTTTGTGACTTTTGCGACTCTAAGAGTGTGTCTGCCAATTTGTGCTTGCCTAGTTTAAACATTTTAATGGCTAGCGTATACACACAAACACAAAATCCAGGAAAGTCGTATCTATTTTTAATATAACCATCACACGTTCCTGACCAGAAGTTATTTTATATGATTCACATTTGCTTAATGTGGTCTCTAATTTTATTGCTGACATTTACATTCACTGGCCTCATTAATGAAAGTCATACTACTACATAATCATCATAGTTTTCTGGCAGAAAGTGTATGGGACAAGTGTATGACAAAAGAGGCATTGATGAAATCTCAGTCGTTTTCCACAGAGATTAATTCATTTTAGTATTAATGATGTCAAAATTTCTCTATTATACTTTCAAACATTCTTTCATTTACCTTTGACAGTTTACTTCCTTCTCTCTAATTTGCATTTTCCTTCAGATTCCACATTTTCTTAATGCTAGTATATTGATATTTTGCAAAATATTCCTTATAACCCTTTTCATGACCAACTGTACTCTAGTACTTTGCCTGAAAAAAAAAGTTGAAAGCCATGCTTTCCAAAATGTGGCTCAATCTTTTTAGTTCTGTGTGGGTCAGCAGAGCCTACATTAATATCTAGTTGAAACAATAATTTTGTGTCTCTCAATGGATCAAATTAGGAAAAAAAAAAAAAAAGCAGCAACCAAAACCACAAGTCCTCCCCACGCCCGTTTGATGTTTCTATTGTTACAAGGAGGGAGTAAAAACTTTAATAAGACTTTATAAGAGCCATACATTCCCTGACTGCCTGCATGTAAGAGTGAAGCTGTGAGGTTGCTTCAACTTATTTCATGACCACAAACATTTTTGCCCACCCATCTCAAGTACTGGTTTCTTTGTGATTTGGGTCCAGGGATCAGGGTCCTCTCATATCTACTGGATTTATTCTCTGGGCCACTATCACACTAGTTTGGGACAATGTAGATCCTAATTGCTGTGCCAGAGGCTTGACAAATACCAAGTTCAGACTATGAATGTTATTTGTGTGTGTTTATTTTGCAGAAATATTGGCAATGTACTTCAGGTACAAATATGTTACTGATTACATAGTTCTAGTTTATTTTAGTGGAGAAAAGTTTTGACTACTTATTGTGTGTAGTAGTAGTTAATTTAGAAAATTTCCATTATAATTTTCTGTTGATATTCATGTGCTCTTAAAGAAGATGAAAATATTTTCTCTTTAATCTTTTCCATTTTTTTTATATTTATTTATTTATTTTTTTTTAAGATTTTTTATTTTTTATACATACAAGCTGGGGTACAGGCCAGAGGCGTGGGGCGGCGAGAGGGTTCACCAGAAACAGAGTGGGAAGCAGCACAGGCAGATCAGAAACACACTGCTGAGGGGAGCAGCGGGCAAGGCAGGAGAGGTCTGCCACGCCATGTGGGATTCTCCCCGGCCGGGCGTCGAACTCGCGTCGCCGCTGCCGACAGCTCCACAGCGCAGCGCTCAACCGCTGCGCCACCGGGGAGGCCCCTTTTCCATTTTTTAATATAGGAACATTTTCACTTCATAACTAATTGATCATAAGGCAATTTTGCTGTGAAGAGAAAAAGAATAAAAAGAAGAGGGACATTGAAAAGGTCGTATTGAAACATGAAAAATGAATAACAAAATAAAAATATTTAATATGAATATATACAAAAAATATTTGATACATATAAAAATGTTTGTAGATTCATGGCAATACAAAGAATTGATTTTTTTTGTGGATTGTATCTAGCTGCTTGTCTTCCAAGTCTTTTGTTTGTAGAATTATACATTTTCTTTTGGTATTTTTTTTCAGTGATCACACAGAGAAGTGTGAAATAAGAGTGCAAAGCCAGATCACTTACTGTTATATTAGGAAATGATAACCTATCAGTTTGTAAGCAATTGTTTTCTCATTTTGCCAATGGAAAAATGAAACCAAACTGTCAAACCGTTCTTTTCTAATGAAATTGCTTTATCATCTATGAATTAAGTCAGGAAAATGTTTTCAGGAAAGATGATTGCAGTGAAACCAAGTAACAAGAGGAAAAAGACCCAACAAAGAATTGTGACATGTTATTATTATTTTTTTCTATAATGAAAGAAAAGTTCCTTGAATTATGTGGTGCTTCACTCTCCCTTATTTGCTTGAAATACTATTGTCTCTTTTATTTCTGCTTTCCCCTTGCCTCACATTAGTTAACAGTTTGTGGCAATTCTTTTCCTTCCCTTTTCACCGCTGTTGCTTTTTAGGCTAGTTAATCCTTAACTTGGCATTTCTTCTGTGAATGTTGAAACTTTCTCCCTGAATCCAAGCTTTCTTCATGATTAATCAAAACAGTATTTAATTTCTTTTATCTTAGTTATTTGGTAAGTGTGGAATGGTGTCTTGCAGTTTGAACATGCATATCTTGAATGATTGAGTTTGGCCACCCTTTTGTGTTTATTGGATATTTGGTTATCCTCTTTGTGAAATGCCTTGTAATCTCTTGCCCACTTTTCTATTATTCTCTTATTATTAATTGATAAGAACTTTTTGTATGTTATGTATATAAGTCCTATGTTTATTAGAATAATAATAATGGTGAGGGTTTTCTTCTGTGGTTTGCTTATTTATTCTCTTTATGGTGTCTTTTGATAAATTTTACTAATTTTAACATTGCCCAATTTATCAATATTTTCCTGCATAATTACTACATTTTATGTCACGAAATAATTATTTTATGAAATAATTACTGACACAGAGTCATAAAATAATTGCTTATGTTATCTCTTAGGAACTTAATTGTTACTTTTCACATTTAGATGTATAAATCCAACTGCAATTGCTATTTTGTATGGTATGATGTAAAGTTTAGTGTCACTTTTTTCCATGAGGATATCAGATTGTTGCTATACCATTTGTACTGATATAAATAGCTTTATGTTCTGCCACCTTTATCTTAGTGATGTTTCCATACATGGGGAGGTCTTTTTTATGACTTGACTCTGCACCTTTGGTCTACTTGTCAAAAACCGAGCTATTTTTGTTGATTTTCTTAAAGTGGAAAAAATTGCTTAATGGATTCATTCCAAGAAAATGCAGGTAGTGAAATATACGTGTAGTACATACACATATATGTCATTTATTGAGGTATAACTAAATTGTAGTACAATCCAGTCTTATTATTTATAAAGTTCTATTTCTTTTGATAAAGCATTCAGCCATATTTCCACCACCATAATCAAAATAGAGAACATTTCCAACACCTAAAATATTCTCTCAGGCCTCTTGTTACCATCACTTCCCTCTACACTCAGCCCTTGGCAAGTGATGCATTTTCTGTCCCTATAGTTTTCATTTTTTTTTAACAGTGTCTTTTGCAGAGAAGGTCTTTTTAATTTGGGTGAATTCTAATTTATTCACTTTTTAAAAAAATGTATCTTGCTTTTGGTGTTTATCAGAGGACTTTTTGTCTGATATCACAAAGTTTTCTCCTATTTATAATTGACATTTAAGTCAACTTAAGAGGATACAATATGAAGTCTGCAGCTGAGAAAGGGCTCTCACCCAATCATGCTCGCACCCTCATCTTGGACATCTAGCCTCCAGAACTGTCAGAAACAAATTTCTATTGTTTACAAACCACCCAGTCTATATTGTGTAGTTAGTGGAGTCCAGATGAACTAATACAATAATTATGTAGCTCATGAATAGAGGTGATTTTATTTTTTCTTTTCTATTTTTTTTTGCTATTACTTCTTTTTTCTTGCTTTATTTTGATTAGCTATTACTTCTAGCATGATGTTAAATATAATTGGTAAGACAGATATCTTTGCATTATTCTTGATCTGAAGGAGAAAAGCCATCTTTCAACATTAAGTTATGTAGTAGGTGTTATTTTAGATATCCTTTATCATGTCTAGGAAGTTCTGTTCCTAGTTTGCTGATTTTTTTATTCTGAAAAATATGTTAAATTTCATCAAATATTGTTTCTGCAATTGAGATGACCATGTGGTTTTTCTTCTTTAGTCCTTTGATATGGTGAATTATATTGGTTGATTTGATTATTTTGAATGTTTAACCAGTCTTGCAATCCCCTGATGAGCTGCACTTGATCATGATGTTTGTTTTTTAAATACTGCTGGATTAGATTTTCTAATAATTTTGAGAAATCTTTGTGTTTATGTTCATGATATATATGTTGTTATTAGGGTACTGCTAGCTTCATACAGTGAGCTGAGAAATGTTCCCTCTTCTGTATTCTGAAAAAGCTGTTAAAAATAATTGTTGTATTTCCTCCTGAAATTTTTGATAACATTTGCCAAAGGAAATATCTGGGTCAAGGCTTTTCTTTGTTTGGAGATTTTTATGTGTGAATTCAAACTCTAGCAGATGTAGGATTAATCAAGCCATTGAGTACTTTTTGGGTGAACTTTGCAGTGTGTGTCTTTCAAGGAAATTCTGCATTGCCTCTAAGTTGTAAAGTTTATAGGCATAGAGTTTTTTCTTTTTATAGTTTTCCTTATTATCCTTTATATATTTGGAGTTCTTTAGTGTTGTGTTGTCTTTTATTTATGATATTTGTTTTCTGCCTTTTCTCCTTCCAACCTGTTCATTTTGGTGAGAGATTTATACAGTTTATTGAATTTTTTTCAAGAAACCAGTTTTGTTTGCAGTGATTCTGCTTTATAGTTTTCTATTCTTAATTTCTTTGATATTCATTTACCACTATTATTTTCTTCTTTTTGCTTGTCATAGGTTATATTTGTTCATTTGATTTTTTTTATTATAGACTTAGATATTGATTTGTAGATTTTCATCTTTTTAACTGTATACTTTTGGCAGAATTTTACAAATTTTGTTATGTTTTGATTTAAATTCAATACAAAATATTTTCTAGTTGCCCCCTTTTTGACTCAAGGGTTATTCCATATATTCAGGGAACTTCCATGCATATATTATTGTTTTCAAATTTTATTTTTATTTTATTTTTTATTTTTAAAAAAGATTTATTTATACAAGCTGGGGTACAGGCCAGAGGCGTGGGGTGGCGAGAGGGTTCACCAGAGACAGAGTGGGGAGCAGAACAGGCAGATCAGAAATACACTGCTGAGGAGAGCAGCGGGCGCTCGGTCTGCCACATCATGTAGGACTCTCCCCAGCTGGGCATTGAACTCGCTGCCTCCAGCTCCACAGCACAGCGCTCAATCGCCGCGCCACCAGGGAGGCCCAATAGTGACTTTTTTTCAATGGTGATTGGTTGTAATATCAGGATTTTCTAAAAAGGTAGGCAATTGGTCAGTGGTTACCTCATATCAGCCTTGGGAAACAGTTTAATTTTTGTGTGTGATTTGCAGAGGGATAAAGAAGAAATGACCCAGGTCAAGTTAGTCTCTCAAACTAAGCTAAATTAAACTTTGTTTGTATGACTAAACTGGTTTAATTTGCTCAAGGAATTTTCCAGGCTGGTTTCCCTTTGTTTTTTATTTTAACACAGGGGAATGATCTTTGTGGTTATACAGAAAGTGTTGTAGTGGTAGGCAGTGAGGTGAACTCAGTTTTAGTTTACACCACTAGCAGTAAATGATTACTCACACTCAGAACAAGTGGACTTTGTAATTTTTTCCATCACTGAAACTCAACTGAGGACACTGATTGTGGCAAAGACTACTGATTATGCTGGTGGTCACAGATAGAGATAAGAGTATGGGTAGAGAAAGAGAGAGGGGAAGAGATACACAAAGAGAATACTTTTCATACTTAACAAAGAAAAGCAATGTCTAACAATGTGTACTTAAAGAAACAATTACTTGATAAAGACTTGTTATTTAAAAATGAAGGTTAGGAATTTGTAGATGCATGGTAAAGCATTTGTGCAAATACTATTTGATCAAGGGAGTGAGAAGACCTGATTAGTGCAGGTTGATGGGATGAGAACAAAGGAAACCTGGATTGGCAGCTAAATAGATCCTGAATAAGGAATCCAGAAATCATATCCTTCCCACACTGGCAAGGAGATTCTTTCACCGCCTCAAAGGGAAGATTGGAAGTGGATATCAGAATCTACTGTATATTCCTTGTAATGGTTTCTTGTAATCAGGAATGAATTATTCTATAATACAATATATGTAATCCATATTGAGAAGAGTGGGTTCAACTGCCATTAGCCCTTTTTTTCCTCTAATTTTCATAAAGCCTGGGCTTTGTGAGCTTATTTCACCGTTGTTGTAAAAAGTACATGTTCCGATTGAGTGAAACCCAGGTTGAGGGCATCTCTTCAAGAATATTGTTCTAAAACACTCATTTCTGTTAGCGGGTTCTCTGCTTTCCCCTGATATATAGCCTACAGCTCCCAAGGCTCTTATGATAATCAAATGAGATAACCTCAGCCAGTCATCTCAAAGCCAGACCATTGAATGAATCTTCCTCAACTATAAAAGAAACATAACTGCTCCAGTTCACACAATTAAGATGCAGAGCTGGCTTACAGATCATTTTTTTCTTTTTACTTCCTAATTTACAGTATTTACTGTAATAGTCTATAAAGAAACAATAACAATCAAACACTCCTTAGAAAAACTTTTTATAAAAATTTAAAACAAACTAATTTATTATTACTGAGGAATACTTGTTAACAGATGTGTCCCCAAAGAATGTGGGAATGAAGGCACTATCCCATGTTCTTTGGCTGAATGCTCTAGCTTCTGAGAACTGTATTAGAGGTAGTTTCAATTGTGTGTGTCATAGATTACAAAATAACTCTATCCTGAACACAAGAAAATTGAAGTCAGTGGCAGCAGTACAACTATAGTTGCTGTCACAGTTTCACTGTGTTTTAAAACTGAAGCACAAATTCACTTCAGCTACTTGTGTTTGCTCTCCTTATTGTTGCTCTTATCCTCATGGTCCTAGTTGCTGCTAGTGCTTTTGCCACTAATGTGCCGCCAAAATGGAAGACATATATTTACAAGATAATCCATTCTGGTTCAAAGTAACAGCTATCTTTTTAAATAATTCTGCTTCTTATAATTCTGCTTCCTCTCTAGTTTACATATTCTTAGAAATAGGAACTCAGACACAAAACTTCATGGGGATATTGTCCTCTCTTTTGCTTATTTTCTCTATTATTTACCCAGGTATCTGGCCTTTTTCTTCATAGGAATAATCTTATAAGTAAGTCAGGTGGAAATACTCTGGGAAGACAGTCTTACCTTCACATTCTTCTCTGGAGATAATCAGGTGTCTAAATGGTTATCAAGTGTGGGAACAGTGGCAATCCCTATCTCAGCCGGACGTGTGCACTGTTGTACCTAAAACAAGAAGCAGTTTTTAACTTCAGGTTCCAGTCTGCAGAGCTTTGTGATTTGGAAATGTTGCGTCTATAGGTTGGTACATGGATTGCATTTATATGGCCTTTGAGCCAAGAATGTTAAATTTTAAAGAACTATAAGAAAATATGGAGAAGGTGAAAGAAGAGGAAGAGGAGGAGGAGGATAAAAAAGGGAAGAAGAGAAGAAAAACAAGAAAAAGAAGAAGACTTGGAGAAAGGGACCGTATATCAATTGTAAAGCTTAAAATATTTGTTATCTGGACCTTTATGAGAAAGTTTGCTGATCCTTTTCTAGAAGATTGAATTTATCTCAGGACTAATATATAGGCACAAAATCTCATTCTTATACTCTTGGAGCTCCTGCATATATTTATGTCCTAGGCTGGTAAAGAATGCATCTCTGTGTCCTTTCTTCTGCCTACTTTGTTTCCCCATACTCACTTGGTCCTTTTAACAGTCTTTTCTTTCTCATTCACTTCCACCTAATCATCTTTCCTTTTGTGTCTGGTCTCTGCCATTATTCATCACTTATTTTACAATTCTCTTGCTTATATCATTGACTGATTGGGAGGCAGAGTGGGTGGTTTGAATTCTGATGTTGTGGAAGTAAGACACCATTGCACGGGTGTGGCCTGACAGTTGAGTGTATAAGACAAGCATTTCTTATTTAGAAGATTAATATCCAGCCAGCATGCCTCTTGTATCTTATATGCTAAAAGAGGCTCTGTTAGTAGATTTAAGGAGAAAAAAAAATCATTAGACTTATCTCCATAGATGTTGAAAGAGCCTCTGACAAAAATCAAGATATGTTTTGAATAAAAATGTTCAAAGGAATAATTCTGGGATAATTCTGTCGTATAATAAAAAGTACATCTACCTTTGTTCAATTAAATAGCTACAAATTGAACAACTAAGAAGAAATGGACAAATTCCTAGACACATACAATATTCCAATAATGAATTAGGAAAGACAAATCAAAGATAAAAGTATTCCTATGTTACTCTAAGACTTCTGTAAACTTGAAAAGCCGAGAAGAACTTCCAAGCACATTCTATGAAATCAATATAGAAATCAGATAAAGCCACCATGAAAAAAGAAAATGTCAGGACAGTATCTCATTTGATGACATAGATGCAAATATCCTCAACAAAATCTTGGCAAATAGAGTCTAGCAAAACTGGACAGCCTTATGCAGAAAAATGGAACTAGACCACTCTCTCACATTATATACCGAAATTGACTCAAATTGAATTAAGAGACTTGGCTATTAGACTGGAATCCACCAAATACATAGAAGAAAACATTATACAAGACACTCTACAATGTTACCTTTAGGGATGTCATGGAGACCCTACTCCAATGGCAAGGAAAATAAAAGCAAAAATAAACAAATGGGACTACATCAAACTAAAAAGCTTCTGCACAGAAAAAGAGACTATCATTACAACAAAAAGAAACCCTACTAATTGGGAGAAAATATTTGCACATCATATATTTGAAAATAGCCTAATATCCAAGATCCACAAAGAACTCACTCAGTAAAAGGAGAATAAAGAAACCAATCATAAAGTTGGAGGATGAGCTAAATAGACACTTCTCCAAAGAAGACATACAAATGACTTACAGGCACATTGAAAATATGTTCAGCAACACTTATCACTGGGGACATGAAAATCAAAACCACGATGTGATACTACCTCACACTCGTAAGAATGGCCCATATCAAGAAAACCAGAAACAACAAATGGCAAGGGTGTGAAAAAAACGAAATCCTCATATACTGTTGGTAGGAATGTAGACCAATGGAAAACAGTATGGAGTCTTCCCAAAATATTAAAAATAGATAAACCATATGATCCAGCAATTCTCATTGGAATCTACCTAAACAGTGAAAAAACACCAGTTGGAAGGAATGTATGCACTCCTATGTTCATTATAGCACTATTTACCATAGCCAGGTTGTAGAAACAACAGATGAATGTCCAACAAGAGAAGAGTGGATTAATAAGATGTGGTACATTTCCACAACAGAATACTATTCAGTCACATAAAAAAGATGAATTCCTGCCATTTTGACAACATAGATGGATTTGGAGAGGATTATGCTAATTTAAATAAACCGGAGGGAGAAAGACACATACTGGATGATTTCATTTATATATGGAATAAGAGAAACAAAGCAAGGGAACTAACAAAATCTAACCAAAAAAAAAAAAATTTAAAGTGAAGAATAGATGCTACCAGAGGTAGAAGTTAGGGTGGGAGCAAAGTCGGGAGCGGTACCATGGTATATAATAAAGGGATATGGATACTTTGGGGTCAGTGATGTGTGTTGGTGTATATCTGAGGAAGTATGAACCTAATCTCCTAAAAAAGAGTTGTAAACCTATGAGAGAGGGAGGGAGGGAGGGAGGAAGAAAGGGAGGGAGGGAGGGAGGGAAGGAAGGAAGGAAGGAAGGAAGGAAGGAAGGAAGGAAGGAAGGATCGATTATGACTCCCATTTAACCTTAATCACCTTTTAAAAGGTCTGTCTCCAATATGGTCATAGTAGAGGCTAGAATATTAACATGGATTTTGGGAGAGACAAATAATTCCTTTACCAGATGTATAGGACTCTTTGAACTATTACAACTTTCATATAAGTTGGAAATGATATACAAGTGAAATTTACTTATAAGAAACAAGTCATTACATATGTTCCTCTAATCATCCTCATCCCCAGAATTTAATTATACTACAAAAAGTCCCCTGTATTACTGTGGCCTTGGAAGCCACAAAGCTAAAGGACAGAGGAAGGGAAGAAGAACCTGTGCAACCACATCAGCTCTAGCCAACTTTTAATTCTACTCTGTTTTCTTCTTGTTAATTAAGAAGAGAAGCTTTTATTTCATTAAAAAGGTCAAATTGTCACATTTTAAAAGCCTGCAGAAGAGGGGTATTGTAATGTAATGTAATTTCATCATCTATCTTACAAATAATCCAAATGAAGGCAAATAATACATGTCCTCCAAGTGAACCCATGACCTGGCTATAGGATTAGCTAGTTCAGGGGGACATAAAGCCATTTGCCCAGGAACCTTTAGGACAACTTGATTTCTCAACAAATTTTAGATTGGGAACTTTGTTACTTGGAAACACTTTGATCCTTTTTAGACTAATTTGCGAAGCTTCATTAGGAAGAATCAGCGCAATCTTTGGTGTAAGGCTAATTTTCTGCCACTTCTGAGGTGAACTTCAGTTATACATGCGTTACCATGTTTCCCGCTCTGGTTGGTGATACTATGATTTACTTCAGAGCTTGTGTGAGCCCTGGGGATTTTTCATTCTATTTCTTTCGGATGGTGCTTTACCGATTTGGATCATTTTCTCTCACACGTGCACCAATGAATACTTATCTGAAGACCTGAAGGCCTCTCCCTTTCCTCTGCTCTAATGCTGTGGTGAGGTGAGCCTCCCACATGACCCTTTTCATCTTCTCAATTTTTTGAGCCCCTGGGGTCTGGCTGGGTTCCACAGGCACTGTCAAGCCAGAAATATAGGCAACCGTAGTGTGTACCTTCCCCTTCTCTGGATTTCTGCCCTGTGCAGCCCAAGGTCCAATGTCTGAAGACCATTTTTTTTTCATATTTTGTCTAAGACTTTAGTTGTTTTAGATGGGAACTTAAATTTATTCCCTTTTACCATATTTCAGTCTGAAGCAGATGTCTTCCTAGTATCTTATTCTCTATCTTCCCATTTATTTTCCTCTTCCTTGATCCCATGGGGCCTGTGATTCCTCTAGAGTTGAGCTGAAGGAAGAGGGAAGGGCTGAAAGGACATCCTGGAAAGGTACAAATGTAGGTGAAATTGACTGTAAATTCCTCACAGATGGTCTAGCTCATTCTAGGATATTGAGGTCTCTCACATCCTTTATTTTCAGCTTTGGATCTTCCATAGAAGTGAGAAAAAGAAAAGTTTTATTTTAATACCTTATTCCATGTATGATGTATGTATTAACTGAGTAATAAAGTTTTTAATTTTTTGTCTATTGACATTCTTTGCATGTTTTCTTGAATATATCATTAACATTGGAGATGTATTTTTTCCATATTTGGAAGTTTGTTCTATTTCTTAAAAGACGGTTCCCAAAGGTTTAGAAAACAATGTATCCTCCCTACAGCTGTTGCTTCCTCTGAGACATTCACACACAAACGCACATGCACTCATTTATCCTATAGCCTTGAAACGGACATCTCAGTCAGAAAAAAAAAAAAAAGTAGGAAATGGAGTTTATCTGGGAACTCCTCAGCTATTTCTGTTATAGGTGTTAATAACAGTTGGCCTGGCACAGTCCAATTTTTTTTTTTTTTTTTCCCTTAGTTTTTTCAAGGCTCAACCTCTATTTTGAATTTGCTCACTGTGTTATTTGCAGCATCCTGAGTGGAGTCTGCTGGTACACCTCTTTGCTTTTGCACATGCTATTCCCACAGGAAAGCTCTTTATTTTGTTCTCTGGCACGTTCCTATTTGTTTTCTGAGAAGTGGCTCAGGTATCTGGAAAGTGCACTCTGACCACTACCTGCATTGCGTTTGCTGTCTGCTCAGTGTGCTCCTAGAGCATCTTATATCTGCCTCTGTGGAGTATTTAGCAAGCTCCTGTGTTGTAATAGTCTCCCATTAAACTGTGAGCTCCTGGAGCAAAGGAATTTGTCTCTCTTAGTTTGTGTTGTCAGTGCTTGGCAGGTAATTAAAACCTCATGAGTACTTACTTTTTGAGTACTTTATCTTAAGCATTTCCCCAGTATTCCACTGAGTAACACCATAAAATCAGAATTATTTTGTTATTTTATATATGGTGATTCAGGCATGGAGAAGTTAGGCCACTTGTCTTAACAAGTGATGGGGCACAATAAAACTCAGGTAATCTGACCTTAAAGGCCATGTGAACGTACTTTACTGTCTCAATATAGAAAAATACTTGACAAGTGTGGGTTCAATGGGTTTTTATTAAATGAATGAGCGGCTCTTTCACTCTGCAGTCCATATTTACTCAACAAAGAGTCCATTAAGATCTCTGTGGAACTGTGTGTGTTTTGACCTTTTAAGACAAAGGAGGTTATAGGGAAGCTTCAAAACGGTGACCTATGTTCTGTAGCAGTTTGATGTGAACCCCTCCTTCAGACTCCTGGCCTAGGTGCTTTAAAGGCCTAGCTTCTCTTGTCTTCACAGACTAGTGCTTTTCTGTCTGATCTCTCAGCCCTGAGTAACTTTTTGACTCAGCACTTCCTTGGTATAAGCAATACCTCCTCAGGGCTATATTTACCATATCTTCTAGCAAAAGCAACATTTTGCTTAATGGATCTGTCTGGCCAACTTCAAAGGAGAAAATTTAGCATTTATCAACAAAATCATTATGATATACTACTGTCATGTTAATATGCCACCCCTGGGTGAGAAATCTGAGTTATTTCCCTGGTATCATAAATTGAAAATTGGTCAAGGGTTAACAAGATATTTTTTCATTTTTTTTAAAATAAATTTTGCTTTAGTAAAAAAAAATTGTTTTTAGTGAAGTAAAATTACATTTAACATTGAGAATTAACTTGTGTATATATATTAAGATCATGGCTAAATGTACAATTCTCTCCATCTCCATATCATTGCCCCCTTTGTCCTGATTTACCCACCACCCACACTTCTTCCCTTGTAGTAACCATCAAACTGCTCCCCTAGTACAGAAGTTTATTTTTCTTTTATCTGTTTGTTTTCTTCATAAACCACATGTGTGAAATCATACAGTGTTTGTCTATATTTCATTGCCTGGGTTATTTCACTAAGCATGCTAAGCATAGGTCCACCCACATTGTTGCAAATGGCAGGATTTCAACTTTTCTTAGTTTCCTTTGTGTGTGTATGTATATGTGTGTGTGTGTGTGTATGGTAGGCATCTCTTTTTATTCATTCATTAATGGGCACTTAGGTTGTTTTCAGTTCTTGGCTATTGTAAGTAATGCAGCGATAATTGTGGGGTGCAAATATCTCTTTGAATTACAGTTTTTGGATTTTTCAGGTAAATCATAGAAGTGGGATAACTGGTCACATGGCTTTTCTATTTTTAATTTTTGAGGCATTTCCATACTACTTTCTACCATGACTAAACCATTTTACATTCCCATCAACAATATATAAGGGATTTCTTTCTCTCCATAGCCTCTCCAATACTTGTTGCTTCTTGACTTTTGGATAATAGTCATTCTCAATAGTGCTTTTGGATAATAGTCATCTTATTGTTTTGATTTGCATTTCTCTAATAATAAGAGATGATGACTGATGGAGGAGATATAATGCAAAATAAGATTAGAACTAGACCCAAACAAGAAAGTGAGGGTAGAAAAAATCAACATAACCATTAACACAATCCCTAGGTGCTAACTCCTAAGTTATAAAGCATAGGTAGGAGCTAGACAGCAGTCTAGGGCAAAGATATGGAGATTGAGCCCATTGTAGAATCTCCAATTTCTTTTCTAATTCTAGTTAGTCAGTAAACAGACAGCCATCCTCGAAGATGAGCCCCTCCCCACTGAAAGAAGGCTATATCAGTGCCATCTGTGCAAGAATTCGGGGCAGCCATTTCTCTGCCCACCTGTGCCTATGCAGGTGCTTTCCTTTACCAACTCTGTCATTCTGCAGGGCAGCGGCCTGCCTGTCTGTCCGTGACCTGTACCATGCAGGCCTCTCTTAGCAAATCTGCCCCCCTCAGAGGGGCAGCTTTTCCTGTCCACTTGTGTCTGTACACGTGTCCTTTACTTCTTTGTCCTAATAAACCTGTTCTTTAAATATAACTGAGTCTCTGTCTTGTGGAAAAACTTGTCACGTGCTGCCGAAGGGAGCCCTGGTGAAACCTTTCCCAGAGTGAATCCAAGGACCCCGCTCTACTCTCAAATCCATCGACTCCAAAAACGACATCAATGACCATCTTTTCATGTGCCTGTTTGCCATCTGGATATCTTCTTTGGAGAGGTGCTATTCAGATCATCTATCCATTTTTTAAATTAAGTTTTTTTTTTTGATTAAGCTTTATGAGTTCTTTGTGTATTTTGAAAATTAGCCCCTTGTTGGATGTGTGATGTGCAAATATCTTTTGCATATCTACAGGAGGGCTTATCATGTTGATGCAAGTTTCTCTCTCTCTGGGCAGAAGCT
The DNA here is from genome assembly GCA_004024925.1 of Scalopus aquaticus. Classification (NCBI taxonomy): domain Eukaryota; kingdom Metazoa; phylum Chordata; class Mammalia; order Eulipotyphla; family Talpidae; genus Scalopus; species Scalopus aquaticus. The sequence continues at coordinate 82,775 of PVIJ01005832.1, read as the reverse complement.
TTTTAACTTGCTGTAATCCCCTTTATTTATTTTATATTTATTTCTCTTGCTATTGGAGTAGAGTCCCCAAATACATGTCTAAGGTGATGTCAAGGAGCATGTTACCTATGTTTTTGTCTGTGTATTTTATGGTTTCAGGTCTTACATTCAAGTCTTTAATCCATTTTGATTTAATTCTGGGGGAAAACTTGATTTTAGCCCAGAGATAACTATATTGGACTGTAAGGTAATAAATTTGTGTTATTTTATATTTGGTGTAATTTCTTACAACCACTAAAGAAAACTAATACATCCAATTTTTCTCCAAATTTGGCTCTCCAGACTAGTTGCATCATAATTAAGTTGTCTTTAGAGCACGGAAAGTTTTCAGGGATAAAATTATCATGGGACTTTAGCAGGTATTATAAAATGATAAATGTTCACTACTCCAGAAAGATAGAATTCTTTTTTTTAAAGATATAATTTGTAACATGTACACCTAAAAATAGTACATCAAACTATGTAAGTAAAAACTGATAGAACTGCTAGGAGAAATAGAAGGATCCACTATCATACTTGTAGACTATAATACACTATCAGAAATGGACAGATCTAGGAGATAGAAAACAGTGAGGATATAGTTGAACTCAGTAATACCATCAGTCAAGTGTATGTAATATGCTCCTTCATTCAACAACAGAGATCAGACATTTTTCTCAAACTCACATTCACTAAGACATACAACATTCTGGACTATAAAATATACCTTAAAATTTGAAAGAACGGTAACCATATGATGTGTGTTCTCAGATCATGATGGAATTAAACTAGAAATCAATAAAAGGAAGGTAGCTGGAAAATTGCCAGAGTTGGAAATTAAAAAATTGTACATCCAAGTAACACGTGTCCAAAAAAATCTCAAGAGAAATTTAAAAAATATTAAAAAAAATTTTTTTATTTATGCATACAAGTTGGGGTACAGGCCAGAGGCGTGGGCGGTGAAAGGGTTCAGCAGAGACAGAGTAGGGAGCAGAACAGGCAGATCTACGGAAATACGCTGCTGAGGGGAGCAGCGGGCGAGGCAGGAGAGGTCTACTGTGCCATGTGGGAAGCTCCCCGTCTGGGCGTTGAACTGGTGTCGCCGCTGCCGACAGCTCCACAGTGCAGCACTTGACCACTGTACCACTGGGGAGGCTAAAAAAATATATTTTGAAGAAAATGAAAATAGAGCTTTTCAAAATATGTGGGATGTAGTGAAAGAAGTGCTTACAGGGGAATTTGTAGCACTGGATAATCACGTTGTTAAACATGTACATTCTGGAATCTTGCCACAGATCTGCTAAATTGGATCTCTGGGTGTAGAATTTGGGAAACTGTAATTTAAATAACAACCCCAGATGATTTTTAATGCACTCTATAATTTGAGTGTTCCTGGATTTTCTCCCCTAATTTGTTAATCATGAAAAGGAAGACAAATCCATTAGCATTGTTTTTGAAAAGCATGATTCATGTGGTTATAAACAGAAAGTCTACTTTTTCCCATATAAAACAGCCCTTTCCACCTCATTTCTTGTTGGTTAGAGACTCTTAAGGTAACTTAAGCCAGGTTCTTAACTTCTCAGTGACTTTTAGACATGCTGGAATGGTCTACTATTAATATCTCTTCATTTATATAAACCTGCCCCATGCAGGTTTGGTGGGGTTAGATAGGAAGAGAACTAGAAAAAGTACTTAGGAAAAGGAAAAACTTCTAATTTTATGAGCTTTGGTCCTTTCTTGGGTTAGTTGCTATTGATTATATTGCTCAGAGGCGAGGCTTGACTGAGTAGTAGTTCCGAGGTGCACCTCCACACAGTACCCATAAGCACTCCTGATTCCTGGTAGGATTTGTTCACATAGCCTGAATTGCCCTCAGCTAATGACATCATGTGTATCCTTTTTTCTCTTGCACACCACAATGGTCCTGACAGGACCTGTTCTTCCAGGTCAGCATTCAGACCTGTAGGTATCTGGGGATTCCTTAAGCATATCTCTTTGGAGGAGATACTTGAGGGATCCCCATTTATCTACCAGTTTGTATTTCCTGTTGTCTATCCCTTTTCTGCAAGACATCTGGCCAAGCATTCAACTAAAATTCTTGTCTTCACATCTGAATTTTTTCTTTGACTTTGAACAAGGGATACATGTGACTTTGCTCAGTAACTGGACAGAGGAATTGTCTCAAAAATACAGACTTATCTCCTTCTCATGTTCTCTGCCAGGCTGAATTCCATCACCTCCCAGTTATCTTTTTAGATTTTGTAGTGAGTATGTGTGGGAAGTAGGGGTCTACTGTAAAACCATATCATGGAATTAGCCTCTTTTAGATGCCTCATAGGGTAATCACAGGTTTGTAGAACCTAGAAGATGAGGCAGCCAATTCTTATTTATAGGCTGTGGCCTTGGTTCCAGTAAAGTAAGGGAAATTTCACTCAGTGTTCTTTATATTCTCTAGTGGAAGGTTGATATCCTTTTTTTGAGTCAAGAAATAGTGATTGTCGTTAAAATTGTTTTTGCAATATGCTAACCTCTTCTATAAAGTCATGACTTGAGGTCATGGGGTGCAAGGTCGTGGTGCAAGGGGTTAAGTCTCAGCACTATGAAGCAATAGCAACCACTGCAGCACAAGTTTGATACCCAGCCAGGGAGCTGATAAACATGGCGCAGCAGACCTCACCTGTCTCACCCGCTGCTCCCTTCAGCAGTGTATTTCAGTCAGTCTGCCTGTTCTGCTCCCCACTCTGTCTCTGGTGAATCTTCTCACTTCCCCACATCTCCTGCCTATGTTCCAGCTCTTGTATGCATGAAATAATAAATAAAATAAATCTTTTTTAAAAAATATATATTTTATTGTTATTTATATCTTTTACATTTTGTATTCCCCTTGGGTAACCCACCACCAATTCACCCGTGATCCATCTCTGTGGTCCCTTGTGTCCTTTTCTACTCCATTTTGTGCCCTTATCCTGCCCCCACCTCCCTCCACTGAGTGTCTCTTTCCTATTTGGTTTCCTTATAGTCCTGTTACAAGTGAAACCATTCAATATTTTTCTCTTTCTTTCTGGCTTATTTCACTGAGTATGATCCCCTCTAACTCCATCCATGTCGCTACAGATTGCATGTGTTTATCTTTGAATGCTAAGATTTATTAAATAAAATAAATCTTAAAAAAATAGTCATGACTTGAATCATTATAAATGAGTTTATCCTCTGAGACCCAATTGTACGCCAAATCATAACTGGAAATTAACCCTGTAGAAATTACTATAACCTCAAAAAAGCTATCTTAAACTAATGGTATATATATGTCCTGCCTATAATCTCTCAAATTGATAAGTTTGAGCATGGCACTAACTATTCAGGTTTTGGAATATCAGTAATTATGTGGCTAAGTCTCTTCATATATGGTAAACAGGCCAACTATTACAAGATTGCTGGGACACACATGTGGGGGAGGGGTGTATCATAAATCATAGGGCTAAGAAATGTCTTGATGCACTAAAATCAATCGTGATTCTAGATTATGCAAGTGGATTCTTTCACCCAGTCAAAACGTTTTGCAAGCCAAAGCATTCTTTCTGTTTGTTGTCATTTATTTTTTTTTATTTTTTTTTTTTTAGCAATACTTTCTGCTATGATGAGTTTTCTCACTTTTAGCTACTGAAATGAGGAGAATGAGTTTTAAGTTTCTTTTCAGGGCTTTTTAACCAAGTTTGAAAACACCAGCGAATTAAAAATATATAAAAATGTCTTGCTTAAAGTTTAATGTGAGAATTATTGAGACTGAGGTAAAAATGAAGTAATTGAAATATGTATTTGGACACCAAGCAAATATTATTTGATGAGCACATGATCTTCTAAGTTTACAAATGTCACAAAGTACTTAAAAATATTTGACATTTAATAAAGTCCAAGCTCATTGTATCCAATATTCCCCCCTCAGTTATTTATTTTTAAACCATATGCAATTTTTTAAGGGAAATTTAGTTCATATGTTTTGGACTCATTTAGCTATGTCATCAAAATTCTGTTTTGTAAGAATTACATTGCATCCAAGCAATTTTTTAGTGTATTTGAAGGTAATTCTTTTTATTATGTCTTTTTTTTCCTTGTTAAATGGGACCATATTTTTCCTTTGGTAGATGAATTCAAACATAAAGAGGTGTTTTATTGGTGATTCTTTAACTGCCAGATTATATTATTAAAATAAAAATTGAATTTCTTATTATTACAAAATAATTTTGCTTACTGTCTGTATTTTAGAGAACATTAGTAGTAAAGACAGATAAGCCTTGGCAACTATGACAGTCTTAAGGGGATTCGCTTAATTGTTTTGTAAATTTTAAAGTGAAAGTCCCAAGCCAAATTCTACTTCTGACACATAAAATAGGACAGACCTAATATTATTAAGAAGATACCATATGTCAGGCAATGGGATCAACACTTACATGTGATTTAAACACATTTTATTTTTATGTTCTTCTGAGATGGACATTTTATAAAAGAGAACTAAGATTCAGTCTGGTTAGGTAGTTGCTCAAGGACATGAACAGAGGAAATGGTAATATTAGGATTTGGACCAAGGTAGTTCAGTTTCAAATGTGATTCTTTGTTGCAGAAAATAATTCACTTCTGTTTAATTGTTGTATCCTGTCTGGGAAATGTGTTGTTGATTTCTAAGAGGTTAAAATAGTTTGAAAATTACAATTTTTATATGTGTTATGATTTAAAGGCTCAGTATACTCATAAACCTGGCTATATTTTCCAAAATAAATATTACTGTCCTTTAGTTAGACAACTTCTTAAATTCACATATTGCATTCTTAGTGTCTACTATATACAAGTAAACTATAAATCTTTATACATTTTTTAAATTATTTAAAACAATTGATTACCAAATACTCTGTCACGAAAGTTAGCATACTGAGTACCAATTAGTTTAAGAGAATGAGTCTTAGCAGATAAAATATCAAAAGACAGGAATATAGGGGAACCAAATAAGAAAGCAACATTCAGCAGGGAAGGAGGAGAGGGGGAGGTCTCAAGAGGGGGGAGGAGGGGAGCACGGAGGACTATGGTGATGGCTTCACGGGTGAACAGGTGGTGGGTAACTTATGGGGAATACATAATAATGTAAAAGATACGTATAACAAATAAATATCTATTATAAATAAATATCTATTATGTATCTATAAATATCTATTATATTATAATATATATCTATTATAAATAGATAAATATAGATAAATATAAATATCTATTTAGATATTTATAGATAAATATAAATATCTATCTATTTATATCTATTTATATTTATATTTATAAATATAAATATCTAAATAGAGAAAAATAAATATCTATTATATTAAAAAACAAACAAAAAATCAAAACAATTGTAACTATTGTACACCATAGGAAGGATATATTGATACGCTACAAAGCTAGTTTTCTTATCTAGTTTTAGTTTTCTGTATTAGTCAGTAGAGTTCAAATCATGCTGTAATAAGAAACAGCTCTCTATTCACAATTGTTTAAGTCAATACAGATTTTTTGTTGCTCATGCTACATGTCCAGTGCTACTTGGCTCAGGGGTCATTTTTTTTAGTCACTCAGGAATGCATATTGACTCATCTTTATAGGTGGAAGAGCTGGAGAGTTACTTCTACTAACAATGTGTTTTCCAGAGCTAGTCACATTGCCAGCTAAACTTTAGGGCAGTAGAAAGTACAATCACAGATGCAGAAGAGAATCAGAAAAATCATTGAACAGTGTAGGATCAGCTATAACACCTATTCTTTCTTTGTTTTTAGTGAATGAACTAATTTGTTCAGATTTATGCTGATTTAGAAGTGAAAAATGACTAAATAATTCTGTCCAGCATAGATAAAATTCAGTCAATATGTAAGTGAATTTCTTCATGTTAAATATGCCCTTTAAAAAAACTAAAATTGCAATCTGGGATGTAATTTGCATGTTAAGTGATTTATTAGTTACACTTGAAATAGCTTCCTGAGGTTCATCATATTGTTTTAGTAATCTGGTACTTGTGTTAGTTTGATGTTAAATGTGTTAGTTAGTAATTAGATGAGCCTTTTTTTCTACCAGCCATATTTACTCCATCTTCCTCTCTTTAATTCATTCCACTCTATTGTAAGAATTTTAAAGATTTTTTTGTCTCTCCACCCCACCCTATTATGCACTTATAAATCAAATCTAGGATCACTAGAAGGTCACTTTGTGTAATATAGCAGAAGAGGCAGAAAAATTTTAATTCTGGTACATCTCTTTTGCAAATGCAAAACCAAAGCCTTGTCTTTTCCCTGTGGTCTTACCATGTGTAGTAAAGCTGTGTGGCAGGAGGCCAGAGAGGGAAAAGATAGGTGTTGGAAATTGTATAAGAAAATAATTTCTGACGGCAAAGATTGCTCTATTTTGTTTAAACAAATTCTTTTCTTAAGCATCCTCAGAAACCATTGAAATCTTAAGTATTGAGTTGAATTGCAGTATAACATTAGAATTAAATAAGGTTGTTATGTGACAAGTATTGTTTCCCTGAAATAATAATGTTTAGTAAATTCTTAAGGAAATATATTTCTTGATGTAAAATATTTTAGGTGTCTTGGATGGGAGGTTCTTTCTTTCCCAATTTAAAAGCACCTCTAATATGATGGGGGCTGATGAGATGATGCTGTTAATGTACAAAATAAAATTTGCAGCCTTTTATAACTTTTGAAAATAGGGAAATCAAATTGAAATAGCGTCAAGATGAGTCACCTTATTATACAGATTTTAAGTGATAAAAGCTTTGAAAAGATTAAAAAGAATCAATTTAGGTTTGTGTATATTGACAAGGGGGCACATGTTTATATAAATGGTTAAGAAAATAAAACACTCAAAACACATGAAGAAAAATTATGGCATTTGCTATTTTCTTTATTAAATAATTATATTTTCCTCCAACTTCAATGCACTGAAAATCATTAAGTGCTCCCTGAGAGATTTAAGAATAATTATGAAAAACAATGACCCAAAGAAAACTGTAAAGAACAAAACTGAAGCAACCACTTAAGACTGTTCAATGTAATTAAATATTTTCCTTGGAGAACAAACTCTAACATGTGACTTGGCAGTTATGCTCATTTGTATTGTTTATGTACTGTGCTATGACAACCAGACCTCACACCAGCTTACAAGTGAAGTACTTGGCAATTGTTTCCTTGAAAGAGCAATTCTGAAAAATTCTTGTACTAAAACAAATTTTTAGTCATTATATTCCATTAAAATATTTGAGAAAAGCTTACATTTTTATGTATGTAAAATGACTAATGTAATTTAATTATTGCTACATAATTCATATTTTATCATTATTTTGGAGTTTTAAGGAAATATACTAGGAACTCAGTACATCTCCCAGGGGTCCTTGATGGTAGCTTTAATGGGGAACTCAAATTTCTCTCTTTTTTAAAACATGTTTTCTTTAAGATCTACTGTGGTCAGAGCTTTTTGAACATTAGCAGTGAAATGATTACTTTTAGGTTTCAAAGTTAGTTCTGTCACTGTCAACCATTTTTCTAGTAGGAATGAAAAGAACATAATTATTATTTTTTCCCCAGTTTTATTGAAGCATAATTGAACATACATCTCTATATTGAAGATGTATGTTGAAGGCAGATAGCATGATGGCTTGATTTACATATATTGTAAAATGATTACCACAATAGGTTCAGCTAATGTCCATCTTCACATACAGATATAAATTAAGAAAAGAAAGAAGAAAAAAAAGAAAATTTCTCCTTGTGATAAGAACGCTTATGTTTTTACTCTTTTACCAGCTTTACTATGAATCACATGTACATTACATCCCTAGGACTTACTTCTTTTATAACTGGAAGTTTGTACTTTATTACTTCAACTTTCCTTTCCCCCACTCTCTGCTTCTGGTGTCTATAAGAGCAATCTCCCTTTCTATGCATTTTAAAAATAAGATTCCATGTATAAATTAGATCATGCAGAGATTGTCTTTCTCTAACTTATTTACCTTGCATAATATATTCAAGGTCTATCCACGTCATCAAAATGGTAAAATTTCCTCATTTTTTTAAATGATTGAAAAATATTTCATTTTATTTATATATAAATATATATTTATAAATATATATAAAATTTACATATATAAAATATATATGTAAGTATATATATAAATATTCATTCCACTCTTCATCCATTCATCCACCAGTGGACACTTAAGTTATTTCCATTTCTTGGCTATTTTAAATAACACTGCTGTGAACATGAGGGAGCAGACACCTTTTTGAATTAGTGTTTTCATTTCCTTTCTGAGAAGTGGAATTGCTGGATTGTATGAGAGTTCTATTTTTATTTTTTTGAGGATTTTCCATACTATTTTCCACAGTGTACCAATTTTAATCCTACTAACAATACAGAAGAATTCTCTTTTCTCCACATTCATGCCTGCATTTGTTATATTTCTTGTCTTTTTAATGATGACCATTCTAACAGGTGTGAGGTGATAGCTCACAGTGGGAGAAAATATTCTTGATATCATAAGCCAGGAACATTTTGTACTTAGGAGTGGCAGATGCTCTTTGTACCTCCTCTGTTTTGACTGATTGACTGATGTCACCATTTGTCCCTCATCAATTGATTATGGTTTTGTTCCCTACCGAGAGAAAAGGAACAGAGAAATGTTTGGGCTTCATTTATCATTTCTACGTGTCTGAATGAGTTTGATAAAATCCCTCCTTATATTTTACATAAAGTAGAGAAGGACATAAGATATGTTATGGATAAGCCTGGTGGCAAAAGTGAAATGAACCCAGTAAAGGAGAATACAGAAGGCTGTGTTAAATGTCATTTCCCAGCTTAACTGAGAAATGGTTGTACATGTTAAAAGCCAGGTTTGCAGACATGAAAAAATCAGTAGGAAGCACTTTTCTGGATCTAACCTAGGCCTCCCCTTCATTTTCGTGCATAGATTTAAAGTTCTTTTAAATTGCTTTTAGGATAGTGTTGAATTGTCCTCTTTTAAAAACAATAATAAATGTTTTTCAAACACTTCAGTGTCTTGTTTTTTGATTCCCTTCAGCTACACAGTGACTGAATCATTTGTAAGTCAGTTGGCTTTCCATATTTCGGGGAAGTGAATTTGTTTAGGAGTCTACACAAAGATTGTAAGAGAATGTTTTGACTAAATGTCACAAATTCTAAGTTCATAGATGCAGACTGGATAATTCATTTATAATTCAACTGCTAATTGATTTGCTGATTTGTTAAAGGAAGTGTTATCCTTGAATGTTTCTTCCTGGATTAGACTACAAATTATTATTATTTTAAATGTAAAAGATAATTATGTGGTCAAAGGAGTCACCACCTGTCACCTGCCACTTAAGTCCTGAAGCAGACATTTCCAGGTCACAACGTCATAGCAGGGAAGCCCAGGATGTGACGGGGAAAGCATCTGGCTGCCTCTTCCATTGCTATCATGAGCTGCTGTGAGGAAGCCCCATGAGACCCAGGGAAGTGACTGCAACATTAACCAGATTTTCCAGATGCTCTTCAATATTCTCACTCTTGTGCTAGAAGGGAAAGAGCCCCTTGGATCAGGGCCACCTTCTGCAATTTTGGCAGCTGCTGGTAGTTGAGTCTGAGAGCAGAGAGTGGGGTTGATTCTAGTTCCAGAAGCTATAGGTGAAAAATGGTTCCTTTCATGGGGCTAAAAGTAATTCTGTAAGAAAAAATAAGTTTCCAATTTTACTTTATGTGAACAATTCTAGGAATTATAGAATTAGATAATTATGGAATTGAAAGATTCCTTTGACGTCAACTCCCTAGTTTTATAGGTGAGCAAATTAAGATTCAGAAAGGGCAAGGAATTGCCAGGCTGTAGAGCCAAGTTTGTGCAGATGCTGATGATTTTGTATTAATTTCTGAATAGTTTTTTTAGATGAGAATCTCTATCAGGCAAACAAATTCTGGGTCTATGTAATGTTACATTGTCGCATTATATTTTATGCTATGTTCAATGTTCCATTGTCAGATGCAAATGAAATGTTATTTCTAGGGCTATTTTCACAGTCTCATTGTTTGTTTAGTAACTCCTTTTCCAACAGTGGGGTTGCTTGCTTCTTTTCCTTTTCCAAACATATTTTGGATGGCTCTAAACATCAAGTGGAGTTTGGACAGGGAATAGAGTGTTTCTTATGGTCCCCCAACTGTGGTTCTCCCCAGCCCTGTCGGTATGTGTCCTGGTGATCCCACTTCAGTCTTCCCTGGGATCATCTTCTGCTGGACTCTCCGGCAAATGGCAGCTTGAGTGGCAGGGTGTGTTTTTTTGTTCCATTTCTGGTACTGCATCAAATATTCTAGCCTCTGGTTTTCTATTAGAGCTCAAGGAATGACTTCATGTCTTATGGCCTGGGTTCCTCTGTGTTCTGTTCAGCGTGCTTTTCCTGTTCTGTCTATTCTCTCATTCTACTCACCATTCAGCCTGCTCTTAGTGAGAAAGCAAATGTATCCTTCCCTTGTTATCGTGCCCCTGTCTCCATCTCTGTGAAAAGTTAAACTTTAAAATGCTTTTTATTGGGCCTCCCTGGTGGCGCAACGGGCTGAGTCTCAGCTTCTGAAGCTATCTGCAGCCACTGCAGCATGAGTTCGATCCCAGGCCAGGGAGCGTCACACATGGTGCAGCAGACCTCTCCTGCCTCGCCCACTGCTCACCTCAGCAGTGTATTTCAGTCGATCTGCCTGTTCTGCTCCCCGCTCTGTCCCTGGTGAATCCTCTCACCACCCCACACGTCTTGCCTGCACACCAGTTCTTGTATGCATAAATAAATAAATCTTTAAAAAAATAAAATGCTTTATCATCATAGATTCTTTGATGTCTTCACAATGAAATTATTGGCTCACATTTCTTGTTCACTCATTAAGTTATCAGAAAATCATCAATGAGAAATGCCTAAGGAATCTCCCTTGCATAGTTCATAAACCTGGCGGATTTTTGTTTGCTTAATATTCAGACTCAATTTCATTACAGGTTAACTTGATGATTTTGCTTTTACTTAATGCCTTCAACTGTTCCTACAAGTGACAGCCCATTAGAGACTGACATGACAACTCAAATACACATTTACATAGCTTTAGAGCAAATTTTCTTTTATTCTAAAATCACAGTGAGGCGTTATTCTTTTGAGAGCTATTTTTCTGACAGTGACACAGAACAGTAATTACCATTTCTCTTTGTCATTGCATGGAGAGATTTTTTTTGTGTGTGTGAAGAAAGACATTCTTTTTATTTGTGACATTGGTTTACAATCCAGTGTGTGATTGAGAGCTATAGGTTCACACCTCCTCACACCATACCACATCCACCATGCAGGTACTCAATACTTGAAGAAAGATATTTTCACCACCAGAGGTTTTTAATTTACTCATTAAATCTAATCAGAAGCAATCATATGCAAATACATAAGAGTGAAAGCTCTTTTAGTTCAAATCTAAAAAAAGAAGACAATGATCCTCATTTTCCCTCCTCTCTAATCCCACCTCAGACCTCCTCCTCCAGGTGTTTGAGAGAACAAATCAGAACACAATTTAAAAATTATAATTTTATGCAACTGAACTGTATACAAGGGTAACCTTAGAATTGGGAGTGGTAACACAAGAATGTATATTGATTGTTTTAAATACAGAATTTGAGATGCTTTTGTTAAATAATAAATTAGTATGGTATTGTGGAGTAGGGAGAGAATTAGGCAATGTAAATTAAAATTATTTTTCTATTCTTAAGATTCAGTAATTGTACTCCTATGAGTTAGCTGTTAGTAATAAATGATCAGATAAATATCCAAAATGTATAAGTATGTTACAGTATTGCATGTTATTTTTTTTGTTGGAAATGATTTTTTTATTAATTTTTATTTTTTATTGTAATTTATATATTTTACATTATAATGTATTCCCTGTAGGTAACCCACTACTAATTCACCCGTTAACCATCACCATAGTCCCTTGTGCTCTTTTCTCCCTCATTTTAAGCCCTTATCCTCCCCCACCCTTGCTGAATGTCTCTTATTTGGTTTCCCTAAATTCCTGTTATAAGTGAAACCATTTGATATTTTTCTCTTTCTTTCTGGCTTATTTCACTGAGCATGATCTCTTCTAGCTCCATCCATGTTGCTGCGAATTGCATGTGTTTATCTTTTTTGAATGCTGAATATTAATCCATTGTGTATATGTACCACATCTTCTTAATCCAGTCATCTATTTTTGGGCATCTGGGTTGTTTCCATATCTTAGCTATTGTAAACAATGCTACAGTAAACATATGGGTGCATGTATCTTTTTAGATTAATGTTTTTGTGTCCTTTGGGTAGATTCCCAGAGGTGGTATTACTGGGTCATATGAAAGCTCCATTTTTAGCAGTTTGAGGAACCATCATACAGCTTTCCATACTAGTTGGACCAGTTTGCATTCCCACCAGAAGTGAAGGAGAGTTCCTTTTTCTCTACATTCTCGCCAACATTTGTTGTTTCCTGTTTTTTCAATATATGCTATTCTCATGGGTGGAAGGTGGTATCTCATTGTGGTTTTTATTTGCATTTCCCTGATTATGTGGGATGTTGAACATTTTTTCATAGTTGCATGTTATACTGAGAGCTATCTAAATGTTGTATTATAGGGCAATGTTTATATAAATCATGAGGTATTAATGCAATGGAACACTGAGCAGCTCAAAAACATGGTAATATATCTTGTTTATATGTGTTTGGCATGGAAATATACTTAAGCCACTAACTGAAGGACAGTGTATATACTTTCTATTCTCAATTTGGTGCAAAATGCAATACACACTATATGTTTTTTAATATTTATTTTTACATACAAGCTGGGGTATAGGCCAGAGGCGTGGGGCGGCAAGAGGGTTCACCAGAGACAGAGCGGGAAGCAGAACAGGCAGATCAGAAATATACTGCTGAGGGGAGCAGCGGGCGAGGCAGGAGAGGTCTGCCGCACCATATGGGATCCTCCCCGGCTGGGCGTCGAACCCACATCACGTGCTGCCAACAGCTCCACAGTGCAGCGCTCAACCACTGCGCCACCAAGGAGGCTCCAATACACACTATTTTGATGAATGTTCATCAAAATATTAAGTGGTGATTTCTATATAGTAGAATTGGAGATAATTTTCTAGTGTTTTACCATCTCTATGCATTTCTTATTTTAAAATAATAAATATGTTGCTCTCATAGTTAGAAAAAAGCAATGTTGCTTTTGGTGTTTTGGTTAATAAAATATTGTTAAATTCCCAGACAGTTTTCATAGTTGGTTATTACACACAGAGAATGAAGAAAGTATTAGTGGTAGAACTTGCTTTTTCCACAGATGGTACACTTCTCCCTCTTTGCTTTCTGAGATTAAACCTTGCATCTTTTGAGCTTAAAATTCTGTGCCACTGTTGGTGGCACAGAATTATAGGTGGGTTGAAGTTGCTAGGGACTGGATGGGTGGCCTCTTCTTGGTGACAGCATTGCAGTGGCCAGGGGACACATTGGAAGTTGTCCAGAAGGTCAGGGCACCTTCAATGATGGGAGCAAGGGTCACACATTTATAAGGAAAGGCTGGCTTGAATTAAACAAAACTACATAGCTATATCAGTCTTAAATTAAAGAAGCTATGAATTTTTGTTATACGCCCCTGACACTTCTTACATGAAGCCAACAAAAGGCTATTCTGGAACATAGAATATCATTCTTTCTTGTTTGAAAGATGAAACTTTCCTTATATGCAGTTTACATCTTCTAACAAACACCCTCCTCCCCCAGAAGTATTATATTGTATGTTTCCATTTTGAATCTTCCTGAATACACTGTAAGCCTCCCAGTATTCTTTAGTGCAATACTGCAACTAGTGGTAAAACTACCAGAATCAGAGGTAGGTGATCATCTAAGGAAGAGAACTGACAGGTCACATTGTTAACTAATCTTTTAGCTACAGGACATCCTTATGTTTTGTGTGTTTATGGGAATGTATCTAGTATGTGTATCTATATCCGCATTTATGTATCATACCTATGTACATACACATGCATGTGCATGTGCACACATATGGCAGAGTTCTTTCAGTAAAGCCTAGAAGGACATCCAATTATGGCTGGGTGTACATGCACACAAACATCTTGATTAAAAAAAGGGGCCAGCAGTGGTTAATGAATTAGATTCTATGTACACAAATTATCCTCTAATAGATGTAATTGGGAAAAAATATAAAATACCAAGGCTATCAAAAGACTTCAAGAGGAAATAAACATTTACCAAGGAGACTGGTCCTTGAGGAAAGATTTGAGTTAGACAAGAAGAGTTTCTGGTGAAAATAGTACGTGTAGACCATTGAAGAAGTGACAAAAGGAATTACAAGGAAAGAACAGCAGAAGAAAGGCACCAAGTCTCCATGACTATGACTTGTGGGGGATGAAAGGAAAGTTGGTGAAATTATAGCTAAGAGGTCAGAGGGGGAGGAAGAGGTTGGTGGGACACAACAGTTCCTTGTGTGAACAGTTTTTTAATTTTATGGGAATTGAAGGATATGAATCATCCTTGGTGCTACTGCTAATAAAAATTAGTAGTTCTTCCCAGTCCTTTTGACAACCAAAGATGTCCCACAAATTTTCAAACATCCTGGATGGGAGATTTATCATCCCACCTTAAGAACCACTGGTCAGGAAGATGAGAGTTTCTGAATGCTAGGATGAATTGCCAGGATGCCCTCAGGTTTTTGAGTGAACTAGTTTTTATTTTTCTAGTTCCTTTATGTAGGCATACTGTAAAACTACACTTTTCTCAATAGTGCTTCAAACAATCCACATTTACTATTATCTCTGGTTTAATTCAGTTTGGAGTTAATTCTGATTCCTTTGGCATCAGTTACATGCTTCCTTAATCTCAGTTTATTGCTGTTTATAATTATCTTTATTTATGGTAGGTTTGGGTGAAGCTTAGGGGCACCAGGGGGTTCATCAAACATCTGAAACAATTTTTCAAACATTTTGAATTTACTAAAAGCCAAACATTCTTCCAAGCACCTCATCTTACCCCCTTTCTACAAACTTTTAAGAACACATATTTTAGAGAACATTGATTCCATGTGTTTTTAATTCATTTTAGTTCATATCATCAAAATTCCAAAAAAAGTCATTTGCCATCCAGAAAACCTATTGAGTCTTTAAATTAAATTCACTTTTAACAACTTAAAAAATGTCACATAGATATATTGAAACAGAAAAGGAATGAAATTTTGATGGTGACTGATTGGTAATGAAATTTGGCAAAATGATTTTTCCACACTAATTTATAGCATTCCACACAATGTCCAGTCCACAATCTGGAGAGGATAAATTGGGTTAGTTAAGCTAAAAGAATCGTATCAAATTCTTTACCCTAAGACATACATCATCATGGAAAAAGTAGTAAGAAACCAATTTGAATGAGATGGTCTATTAATTCTTCATATGGGATAATTTTTTTAACCCCATAGTTGATAATAATGATGTAAGAAACTCTTAGGAAAAACTGGAAAATGTGAGAAGTAACTAGAATACTAGTAGTTTGAAAAAGAAAATTTATTAATGGGTTAACTTAAGATAGTGATATGTCTTTTATTCTTATAATTTGAGAAATTGAAAATTATCTTGCTAATATTCACTGATAATAAATGTATAAATACATGCACAGCTCTATAAATTTACATATTAATATAAAATCCACTATAGCACTGAGGCAAATGAATTGAGTGATATACTATGGTTAAAGGCCCTATTTAAAGTCTGTTCAACTAAGTGATTGAAGAATGATTTTTTTTAAAGATTTATTTATTTATACATACAGCTGGGGTATAGGCCAGAGGTGTGGAGTGGCGAGAGGCTGCACCAGAGACAGAGTGGGGAGCAGAACAGGCAGATCAGAAACACACTGTTGAGGGGAGCAGCGGGCGAGGCAGGAGAGGTCTGCTGCACCATGTGGGATTCTCCCCGCCTAGGTGTCGAACTCGCATCGCCGCTGCCGACAGCTCCACAGCGCAGCACTTAATTGCTGCGCCACCAGGGAGGCCCCTAAAGAATGATTTTTTAGGGTCTGAAAATAAGAGCTCAAGTTATACTGAAAAGTAGAAGTATAGATTATTTAACTAATTATGAAAAAAAATATCATTTTTCACTTCACATAAAAATGTAATGTTTAAACTAAGAATATCCAAAGATGTTCCAAATCTTTCCTCAATATTATTCAAAGTCTTCAATGGAAATGTTCATATATTTCCAATAGAAAAGTAAAATAACTTTGAAGATATATTTTGTGAAATTTAAAAATGACCATTAACCCAGTAACTCTACTCCTAAGAATAAATCTGTGGGTGCCTTGGTGGTGAGTGCAGTGTGTTGACAAATATCTGAAGCCCAAGGAAACTCTGTGCCTTGGAAGGCAAAACCACCAATGTTTCAGCTCTGATAATGTTTTGTACTACCTTCAGGTTTAATCATATGAGGTGCTCATTTTTGTAATTCCCAAATAGGTTGATGTTGGCAAACTTCATAATGGCCAGTCTAATAGTTCTTGGGATGCAGTGGATCTAAAAAGGGTAGGCCAAGACAGGTTCAGGCTTGTATGACTGGGTCACTCAAGAAGCAGATACCAACATGGAGTAAAATATGCAAGGATTTTATTAGGAGTAAGGCCTGTATAAAAGGAGACAGGGAGAGCTGGGAGAGTCATCAGAATTTGATGCTAGATTGACTGCAAGTGAAGGAAGGGAGAAAATGTTGGGTATAAGACTCTCGGACTGCCATATGGACTAAGGAAGATTTGGCAGTGCTCTAGGAAAGTTCTTGAGTTTGTCTTCCCAAATAGTTCCATATGTCCCAGAAATAAGTTGTTGGCAGAAGGCAGTATTTGGGAGGTGTGACTTTGGGGTGAACACAGGTATGAGTTTTGAGGCCTTAGTTGATGACACTTACATAGGTGATAACCACCAGATCCATTTTCATGGCAATACACAGACTGCTGACATCCTGATTCAGCCCCAATCTCCTAAGTTACCTTTTTACTTTCTCCCTTTAACTCTATTCCCGGAGACTTGTTCATCACTGCTCCTTGAGGCCACACAAATCTACTTTGGCTTTTATGGAAAGGACCTTGGGGGCAGGACTGTATTGCTTTCTATTCCAGAAAATCATTGGCTCCTTCTGCAAATTGGTCCCCTCCTCTCTAGGGCTCTGCATAACAGAGGAGGAACTACTTTAATCAATAATTCAAGGAGGAGGCTTAGTGTGTACAGAATCTGCAAAACTAATCAGGGTCATATGCTTTGGATGACCTGTTGAATGCCTGCATAGTGTCTAACTTCGTTTGCTCCAACAAGGGGAAAAACGACTCTGATAGGGCTCCCAGCTGCAGAGCTAATTGCCTATTATAAGAAAACCCACAACAATAATAAAATTAACACTCTTCAAATGTGCAAATAAAACCTTATATAGTAAAATATCTTTTACAAGTAGCATTTAGTTTTCATGTGTAAATGTGAGACTTAAAATTTGTAAACATAAATGTGCTAGAATACATAAATGTGCTAGAATATAGGAAGTGCAAAATTCACTCTGGGAATAAGTTTTTGCTAGAAAAATTCAATCAGAAATTGCACAATTACTGAGGTAAATCAAATAGATTATGTGTATTTTGCCTCAGTTTGTTGCTAGGGACAAAAAGTGTATGTGGACTAGGAGAAAAGAGGTTAACCAAGTTACCTGAGTAATTTTTTTTTAGCATTGTCCAGATTATTCAGATCATTTGGGGGAACTACTATTTATAGTATTAAAAAGCACCTGTAAATTAAAATTATGTGCAAAAAAAAAAAAAGAAAAGGAAAGAAAAGCCCTCAAAGTACGTGTTAAAAAAGGAAGGATGAAAACAGAACTTGCATTGCATTCTTTGTCTTAAAGACGAGACTGAAACCCTCCACGTGAAGCATCCAGGAGATCTGGCAAACATGCCCTTGCACGTTCCGTACACAGGACTCAGTCTTACACAATCCTTCCATTCACTCATGGGCTCATGTCTGTTGGCCACCCGTGCTCCCTGAAGACGGCTTTGGCAAGGATTGCATCAGTGAGGCGTGATGGACGATCAAGGGACATCACCAGGGAGGGAGCGCTTTGTCTTTGGCGTGGCTTAGCATCAGATGTGAAGGAAAGAAGAGCAGTAAATTTGGAAACTGTCTTGGAAGAAAGTAAAATTTATTTTTAATCTCTGTAAGTTCTGAAGAAGGACTAAACCTGCGAATATGACGATGAGATGATAGGACTAATTTGTAAGGTAATTTATCAGAACAGGGGAGCTGTGTTCTTTCAGCTCTGCAGGCAGGGGAGGTGCCTGGTAGGAAGGAGTGCATTTTAACCTCCCCATGTTGAAATTCCTAAAGAAACTCAAACTCTGATTCTACAAGTGAAGCTGGAAAAGCAGAGAAAGTACAGTCTTTAGCCTCTGCTTCGTGATCCAGTTAGATTTTGATGTGATACTGGAACAAAACTACCTTAAACAGTAGGTTAGACAGATTTGAAAATGTAGCACATAAATTTAATTAAGGAGGCTAAAACCTAACAGCATCACAGAAAGTTTGACTTGATATGTTTTGAAGAAATACATCAAATTCTTTTTGCTCCTGCCATTCATTCATAAAGCTGCATGTAGACCTGAGAGCTGTAGGAAAGGTTTTCTTTTTTATTCTTGTGTTATCTTGCCACTGAATTTGTACTTATGTATATAGGCTTTGCTTACTGAATTTTTGTGATACCACCTCTCTACATTTTAAAGGAATTCTCAGTAAACTGTTCGAAGACCACATAACATCCCAATGATGCTATGCTCTTGTCTAAGTGAATAAGATCCTGAATTTGTATTACGTTTCTGCTTATTGGATCAAAATGAAGGAGAATATCTCATAATTATTTTGGTAATTGAAACAAGTTTTTTATAATATGGAATATATAAAATCTTTTGCTGGGTACAATGGTAGATACAAAAATTGCATAATTTATATACTCTGTTCATTTTGACATGCTATGCATATGGAACACGTACTCATATAAAGTAAAAAATATAAAATTAAAAGTATTGCCATAATAATTGTATATGGTTTGGAAAATTTAACAGAGGTGAAAAACTACTTGTATGTGTGGTGGTAGTAAGGATCTCCTGAAGATAGAGGAAAGGACTGAGGGTCAAAGAAAGCATGAGCAAACCATGATGTTGAAAGTATTAGAGGGTGTATCAGAATGAGCAGTGACTCAGATGAGCTGGAGTAAGTACCTATGAAGAAGAGCAGGTGAAAAATCACATGGAAATGTAGGACATAGGCCCTGTCAGAGGGGCCTGTGAACACTCAATTAGGTGATGGAGAGTCACTGAATGTTTTTGAGCAGGTAGGCAGCTTAATGAGAATTGTGATGAGGAAGACTGTATAGTAAGATGGTTTAGGGGTGAGGCAGATTCTGATGCAGAGACTCATAGGAAGCTTTTCCTGTATCATAAGTGATAGGACTAAATTAATAGGCGGGAGTTGTTAGTAGGAATGAGGGAATAATTTTGAAAGCTATTACAGAGGTAGAATTTATAAAATTTAACTAAAAGTTAGGTATGTTGGGTATGGAAGATAAAAGAGTGAGTGAGAAGTGATGCCCCAAATTGGAAATCTTGATGCCTGGGAAGTGCATTGTCTTAATTTTATTTTCATATGAGGTTTATAGTTTTATTTGACACTTGATGACTGAGCATAGAATTATTTCTTTAAAAAAATTTGTTATTAGGTAACATTGGTTTGCAACACTCAATATGACTCACTCACCACACCCACCACCAGAGCACCAATATACCTTTACCATAGGCCATTTGTCCCTTCCCACCTTTATTCCCACCTGCTTGTCGCCTTCTAGTAGCCTCAGTTCAGCATAGGCTTTGCTTTGCTTTAGTTTTGTCAGCTCCTTTGTTTTGTTTCTCTCTATTCCACACGAGTGAAAAATCATCTGGTATTTGTCTTTTTCCCTCTGGCTTATTTCACTTAGCACAATCCCTTCCAGTCCCATTCATGTTGTTGCAAATGGCAACAGATCATCTTTTTCTTAATAGCTGAGTAGTATTCCATCTTTTATATGTAGCATATTTTCTTAATCTACTCATCTCTTAGTGGGCATTTGGATTGTTTCCATAACTAAATGGTGCTGCACTGGACACAGGCGTGCATATATCCCTCTGAATTAGTGTTTTTGCATTATTTGGGTTGATACTTAGGAATGGAATTGCTGGATCATATGGTAGATCTATTTTTAGTATCTTGACAAACCTTCATATTGTTTACCATAGGGGCTGAATAGGAATATTAAAATATGTATTTAAGTATCAATACTTAAAAGTAAGAAAAGTAATAATTATCATAGAAAATAATTGGAAGATACAATAATTTAATTTATATAATATTATCTAATAAAATAATTAAAAATAAATAAAAGGTGAACTTTCTAGTAAAAAGTTCTATTCAATAGGGAAATGATTTTCCCAGTGTGATGATGAGAACATAGTTTTCCTCAGACATTTGGACAGAAATTGATAAAGTATTAAAGTACATGGCAGGAAAGAAAGGCTAGACAGAAGAACCCTTGGGTGAATAATCCTTTATGTCTTTTCCATCTGTTTTATGATGTTCACATTTGTAATTCTCTATATAAAGTCTTTCAACCACTGGAGGTCTCTGTTTCTCTGTACAATTTTAGTAACATGAGTATAGGCCATTACTTATAAAAAGAATCATTCCCCTAAAAACCATTGGTTTTGAATGATGGAAGTTGCTAGACTACATTTCTGCTTTTAATAGATAAAAAATGTGTGTGGCTTCCTTATGTTTTAGTCACAACTTAGTTTAAGCAGGACAAGTGGCCATTATTCTAGTGTGTGTGAGACTAGATGAATATCCACATTCAAGAATATTCAGGTAATCTTGTCTTCAGAAAGGTGACAAAGTACTCTCTCTAATGTGTGAATCAACTATATCTTTTCTCATTTTTACAAGAGGAAAATCTTATGTATTTGTCTTCAAAATGAACTGGGTATAAAAATCATTTTCCTAAAATAAAGATTTGAAGGAATTAAGAGACTATTTGCCTACATTCTACTTTTAAATGTATTTCAGACCATAGTTTCATTTGTAAAAATTAAAATGTTTTAATTATGTGTATTTATATAGACAGAAGTGCCAAAAGATAGCAAATGTAAATAATAGGTTTGATTTGGATGGGAGTTGATAAGAGAACAAGAATTTTATTTTATATGATTTCACATTGTTTGAGATTTTTGTAATAAGGATGCATTATTTAAAATCCCATACAGAATTTTCAAAATGAAAGAAAAAGTCAATGAAGACTTGGAGACCCAGAGTTTCTGTAATTTTACCAAGGCCACTTTTAAGGTAGTGGGAGACTTGAGAACTCAGACCTGAAGAACCAGTCTTGCTTCACTCTCCTTACTGCTCTGCAGACATTGAGGGAGGCAGCAGCAGCTTTTTTCTTTCAACAGAACATGGGAAAGGAGGCAGGGAAAGCAATTTCATTGAAAATCTATCCTTACAAGGGAATTGATCCTTGGGGAATGATGCTGGATGGTCTGCTGGATCCTACTGTTTAATCTGTATGGACTTTTCAGTTTGGGAAGATGAAAAAGTTCTGGAGATGGATGATGGTCATGGCTGCACAGCAGAAATGTGCTCAATGCCACTGAACTACACACATAAAAATGGTTAAAATGGAAAGTCTCGTTATTTTTATTTTACCATAATCAAAAAATAAGTGTTAAAAATGTAAAATTACAGCTGAAATAAATCAATATGGTTCTAAGGGCAACTTTGAAGGAGAAAGTCAATATATAGGGCTCCATTATATGGAAGGTGTACATGGCAATGGATGTTGGCAAAGGAGAAATTATTCTTGCTACACAGCCCAATTATTGTTCTGGATATTCACTGACTGCGTGTGGAATCAAAGCCAAAGGAAGCAGGATTCCATTTGGGCAGTCTTAGCAAGGTGTCATGTTCAAAAGATACACCACTTAGAGATCTCAAAAATCTTTGAAAAACTAATTAATTAAAAAATTGCTTTTAAAAAATATATTAGTTATATGTCATTGTATAAGTTTAAGGTTTGCATATATTGATGCATATATTAGCTATGATTGACATCATAGTAGTAATTAGCTCCTCTGTCATGTCACTTATCATTTCTTTTCAGTGGGTGGTATCATTAAGCTCTAGTCTCTTAGCAAATTTGATAATTATAACACAGTTTGTCCATATTTACTATACATTCATTAGACCTCAGAGTTTACTGACTACTCATTGCAATTTTGTACCCTAAACATCTGTGCAATGCCCTACCCCCACCTTCTGATAACCACCATTTAGCTCTCTGTTTCTATGGGTCTGCCTTGAAAAATTATTTAAATGTATATTAAAGACTAGTGAAGAGATTTTAAAGGTGAGTTCCATTTATAATATTTAGAAAAATATCTTACAATACTTTTTCTATCCATCTCACAATGTTTCAAACATTACTGATTGTCAGCTACTTCCCACAGTAGTGACCCACAATGCTGTATCAAAATTTTCTAGTATTCATGCTCCACACTCTGTCTATACTAGCTTTTCTTTTTTCCAGGTCCTCCTATCTTTCTGGCTTATTTTCTCCAACAAGAGTAGTTACTCATTAACCACAACACACCAAAAGCTAGGGAAGCTTCTACATGTGATAAATACCATTATTGCCTCCAGTCTACAAGTGGAGAAACTGGGTGTTATGCAATATGTCCTTGGAAGGGAAATGTCCTTGGAAGGAAGTCACTCAGAGTACTTCTATAATGATACTATAACCTGTGTCCCATGTGATCCAATGTCTGTGTCATTTCACTGTCAAAGAAACGGCAGTCTGACTGTAGAAGCCAATCCAAATACAGTTGATCATTAAGTGTTTTGAAAGAGCATTGCGCAGAGGTTTTCTACAGCACTTTATGTAGAAAGCTTCCTAAAAACATTTCTAGATTGCTCTCCCTCAGGTATCACATTGGAGTTGTTAAGAATCTCCAACTAGGCGAATTCATTAGATGACCACTAGGGAGAGCGTGACAGTGTTTGAGAGTAATTGGTAATATCCCTGAGAGAAGGTTCATTCATTGCTTTTTTTCAATCATTCAATCAGCAAGTGTTCATTAAGCTCCTTCCAGGCACTTGGCACTGGGACAGGGACTAAACACACTGTAATGAATATACACTTACAGACTTTCAGGAAAATAAGCATCAAACATTAAAATTGTGATGCATGTTATAATAATATCTTACATATACTGAATGCTAAATTTGTGGTAGATATTATGTTAAAGCTGTACATAGAATCTTCATTTATTATCTGAA
Organism: Scalopus aquaticus; assembly: GCA_004024925.1. NCBI lineage: Eukaryota > Metazoa > Chordata > Mammalia > Eulipotyphla > Talpidae > Scalopus > Scalopus aquaticus. Next base: position 59,248 of record PVIJ01005832.1, on the reverse strand, counting down.
ATATTCAAGAAACAAATGTGATAAATACCATTATTACTCCCAGTCTGCAAGTGGAGAAACTGGGTGTTATGCAATACTTCTCACATTTAAATGCTGCTGGAGGCAGGATTTAAAGCTAAGTTCACTTCTGTCCTGGAGTTTTCAGCCAAAGTGGACTGTTGATTTCCGGGAGTGAGGAGACAGAGAACAAAAATTGGAGCTATCATGAAAAGGAACTGAAAAGATTCTGTCACCACAGTTCTGAAGTTGGACTGTTTACACAATGGCTGACTGCAGGCAATCACGAGAACTGAAGGTATAGAGGAAGACTTTTGGGGCTGGGTACTGCAGCACTCAGCTGAAGGTTGACCAGTCAGAGGCTGTAAAGCAAACAGGCAGTTTGGCACATGAGAAAGAGACATGGTCTTACATGAGGGGACACCAGGTCCGGGGAGAGACCCTGTGGCCAACATATAGAATGGGCACTTAAGTGGGATTCTCTGCTTCTCTCTGAGATGCAGTAAACTTAGGAAAGCATATAGTCTGCATTAGCTCTGGCTTCAAACAGGCCTAGGGGAAGAGTTACAACTCACCAGCTTTGTGGCTCTGGATAAGTACTTAACTCTCTGTACCTTAGTTTATTTATATGTAGATTAGTAATACTAGGTTTAAAATGAATGTGTGTGGGGTAGTTGTATAGATTATATTATGTGAAAAAACTGCTTCATCCAGTAATAGGTCAAGAGTATATGCTATAAATTTGTAGGCCATTTGAAGATTAAATGCTTGCTATACTGTTTTCTATTACCGAATTTCTTTCTAGAGCTTGTTGTTTGATAATGTACATAGATTCACATTCTATGCGCAATGCGTTTTTGGCATACCGGATGGGGCATTATTAACTTTATTATTATTTTTAAGAATACCTAGCATTAACATTTGTTTTTAGAGCATTTACCATGTCAGTCAGTATGCTGGAGAGTTTACATGCACCATGGCATCTTACTGTCATGGCAGCTCTGTAAGGTGCTATTATTAATCCAATTTTTGCGACAAGGACCCTAAGCTTCTGAAATCTTTTAAATGGCTTACCCAAGGCCATATACTCTTGCACTAGATTTTGGTGCCAGATTTTGTACTCAATTCCGTCTCTTATATTTGGAAGGAGGCATGTCAAGGAGGTGAGCTGGTCTCTAGGGTGGGCAGTTTAGCAGTCAGAGTCTTGCTGACCTCAAATGGGCCTACGGGCCTCTAACAGCCTCTTTCTGACCTCCCTGTTGGCCAGTCTTTCTTGGATAATGTGTCTAGGTCACTGCAGTGGAATGGGATCACCCACGTGCAAGAGGTGGTAGGAAGATGGGTCTGCTCCAGGAGAGCTGGGGACTTATAATGTGTGTAAAGCATTTCATGCTCAGTGGCTCATCTAAAATCTGTAACAGTACCCGTGGACCTCCAAAGTGAAGCACTACGAAAGGATGGATGTCCAGGGAATGGCAACGCTTGGGGCAATTCAAAGCTTTCCATGTAGTGAAATGAGAGCATCTAACCACTCAGGCTCCATTTCTTCCTGGAAAGTTTTCTTTCTTTTTTCTTTGGATACTCTATCTGACCGGGATTATCACATTTTGATTTTCTTGGAATGCCTCAGAACTCAGTGGAAAATAGAAAGCTGGTGTGAATGTTCTTTCCCTTCTAAGGGATTTGGAGTCTTATTACTGTACGGTTTTAGCTTTCCGTGATTTGTTTTTTAATGTTGTGGTCTACATGAAGCAGAGGAATGTGTAATGCTATCATTTTGCTGTCCTCGGATTTCCTTCAGAGCTTTTTCTTTCTTCCTTTTTTTTTTTTTTACAACTTTTAACTTACTCTTTTTTCAAAAATATTGAGGTGGCTTCCATTGTGGAATATGTGTAATGCAGTACACTTATAAACCAACATTAAAATACAGATCTGAAGTTAAGTGGAGGGTGATAGGTAGAGTAGTGATTATCTGGTAATAAAATGTAGGTTATTACATTTGAGATTTAAATTTAGCTTTCAGCTTCTTGGAAAACAAGGCAATAGTAACATGATGGATTTTACAGTCTTTTTGAGCTGCAAAAAGGAAGAATACAAGTAACTTTTATAGAAGATAATCTTCCTGTGCCAAAATTCTAGAAGAAATATGTGTTTATATGTTATAGAAATATATAAGTGTATATAGCTGATTCATTTGCCTAATTTTACTTGCAGAGCTGGTGTGAATGCTCTTCAGATATGAACATTTGTTTATATTTGCAAATATGAACATTTGTTCACTAGTCCCTGTGTACACATGTGCACACATGCATGCATGCCTACATGCATATTATGGTAGGTAGAATAATGGCCACTCAAAAGTGTCCACATCTTATTCCTTGGAATTTGTGAAAATACTAGATGAGGGAAATTAGGTTGTAGTTAGAATTAAGAGTGCTAATCATCTGACGTTAGCATAGGGAGATTATCATGTACTCACAAGGATCCTTAAAAGTGGAGGGAAAGACAGAACAGGAGGTCAGAAGGATGCAGTGTGAGAAGATCTCAATCTACTTGTGGTTTTGAATAGGGAGGAAGAAGACCATGAGCCAAGTAATGTAGGTAGTCTCTAAAAACTAGAAAAGGTAAGGGATGTATTTTCCTCTAGAGCTTCCAGAAAGGAACATAGCCCTGCCAAAACCTTTATTTCAGTCCCAAGAGGCTCATATTAGCCTTCTGATCTACATAACTGACTTAAACAACTGAAAGATATAAATTTGTGTGGACCCAAATTTGTGGTAATTTGTTATAGCAGCAATAGAAACTAATACACAGAGACAAATAAAACAGGGAGCAGAACCAAAAAAGAAGAGAGAGAAGACAGAGAAAAGGGATCAGTGAAGATATTTCTATAGGGAATTGTATACTGAGGTCTAGGTACCTTGACTGAAAAATAAAACTTAATTTTCAATATATTAATACTATGAATTTCTTGAGTATCAAATATATAATAGGGTTTTTAAATGCAGTCCAACTCATAATGGAGTTTTGATTTTACTCCCCCTTCAAAACTTGTAACAATAATATTCTGAAACAACTTCTACCATGTTCTGAAAGCAGATTTGGAACCATCTCTCATTTACTGATGATATGTGAAAGTATCTTCAACTCTGAAATTAAACAAATTTCAGGGATTCTTTCTTTTGAGAATTGGCCATTTTAGCAGCATTCCAAATCATTTAGCAAACATTTACCAGTATACCACTTCTTTCGTAGACTTACCCATCTCAGTAAGTGGTATGCACCAGTTGCTAAAAATCTATGGGTCATTTTTGATTCCCTCTTTCACTTATCAGTTCTTTAGTTTACCACCAATGCCTCCAAATCCGTATTTCTTTCTCCCTATCATTACTGCTTTTGTCTAAACTATCTTGCCTAGACCATTGCAATTGGGCTGTGTTGTTCCCCTTCTATCTTTCAAAATGGATCATATGTCACTACAAGGGTTAAAATCCTCCACAACTCTTGGAGTAAAACCTAAGTTCCTTAACTCCAGTCTGTAATAGCCTCCCTTCCTTGCCTTAGTTTAACTTTCTGGTTTCATCTTGTGTTCTCTCCAGCTCCTTATGTTCTGACACATTTGTCTTTCTGTTCCTCAATTCACCAAGCTCATTTCTGACTAATGGTCTTTGCCATTGCAGTTCCCTTTATCTCAAATGTCTTGCTCCCATCCCTCAGTTCCGTGTATGACTACTTTCTTCCTACATTTAGGATTTAGCTTAAATGTTACCACCTTAGATTTTTCCTAGCCACCCAACATAAAATAGTCTTTAACATTCCTATAAAATCACCCTGTGTCATTTTCATCTTTGCACTTCTTCTACCTACTATTTTCTTATTCATTTATAGTGCCTGGCACATAGTAAACTTTTAATAATTGCTTGTTGAAAGAATGAATTAACTTAGAGTATTTAAAACATTGGCTGGAAATATGTTCCATAGACAGCCTCTTTCCTGTCTGGGGCCTGAGTGGCAGTGGGTGGCTAGTAAAAACCATCAACTCTGGGTTGGGATATGAAAGTGAAATTGGTTGGAGAAGTAAAAATGTAAGTTAGGAGGCCTAATATTCAAGAGAGCTTGAGCTTGGGTGAGAATATTGCAACCTTGATGAAAATTGCCTAAGTGTCAGGTGGGGATGAGCTGTAAGCAAGAAGGGTAGGGAGGCAGGATGCCTGTTCCGTCCTGGGTCCAGATAGGTAGGTAGGTAGCCTTGGTACTCAGGCAGTGCTCCCTAATATGACATGGTTCTTACCTATTTGAAGTCTCTCCAAGGGCCTCAAGAGAGAAAAATAGCCCATCGATAGAGTTCATGGCTTTTCCCCTGCTGGAGTGGAAGTTGTATTCATTCACTGATTTTCATTCTCTCTAGGTATGAAAAGGCAAACCTTTACCCAGCATTATAGTGATGATTTTCTAAACAAAACTTTATAAGCTGGATTAGCCTTACTGTCATAGACTTATAGAAGGGACCTTAAACAATTATTTTACCAGCCTTTTTGTTTTACATGAGGTTATTAGACCTGTTTAAAGTTGCAAAGGTAGTGGCGAATTCAGGATAAAACCTCTATTTCCTGATAGTATGACCAGTTGATTGAAATCAGAATTGGCATTAAACTGTCATTTGAAAAAATGAGACAGAGATAAATAATAAGTTGCTGTCAAGATCTGGGATTTATGAAACAATAACAAATACTCCAGATGTCAAATGGAGTAATTGTAGTCTAGCCCCTTGTCCTCCTCTGTTCCTTCAGATTTGTAAGGACATGATGAATGTCGGGACTCTGAATGCTGGTCGTGGGGCCTGGAAAGATTCTGAGAGAGTTTGTATCAACTATAGTTTAGATTAGATTGGTTATAATTTTTGTTACAGCATTTCATATTCTAATTCTTGGGGAAATTGTAATGTCTGGTCACTGTGTAAGATTCAATGGGACACTTGATTACCCAGAGATCCCTATTTTTCAACTACTTCAGATAAAGAGAACTTGCCTGTATGTTTAATGATTTTGTTAGTATTATGTAGATCTTACTCTAGGTCCTTTCTCTATGAACTGTAGATTTTAATTTACCCTCATTTCCCTGGGAGAGGAAATGTTTTTATAACATACCTAGCTTATAGCTGCTATGGTGGTTGGGAGAGGAAAAACTCAAGCCATGTATGTAAAACAACCAAAACAGGACAGATATATAATAAGGCTCAATTATTTGATGATGGTATCAGTATGGTAATAATAATTTTCTTCTCTAAGATTCAGAGAGTTTGGTGGAAAAATCCCACTTCCTTTAGCCTTTCTCTTCAAGTTTTCCTTTATAGTCCTTTTTCTGTCTTACTATATAACCTCTATAGATTTCTTTACAAGTTAAAAGTTCTACAAGTTCTTAATTAGGCGGGCTAAAGGACATCAATATTCTATTATGTCAGAGAAGGTTGGCAATTTAATGAGACCTTTGCCAAGTTAGAAAGCCACTGAATTCCTGCTATGCACAAAGAGCTTTTGGGGAAATAGGCTGTGTTTTCCAGCAGCTCACACCCTAGTCTGTGTTTGCCTGGCATATTTGGAACCATGCTTTATAAATGGAAAGAGAAAAAACATTTTTTGTTTCCTTTGCCAATGCTCCTAGCTGGCGATGACCCATAAAAAAGAGGAAATTATATGATAATGGAAATAAAAAATTTGGCATATTGCCGCAAAAGGAGGGAGGTTACTTCAGGTTCCATTTAGAAACTGAATCATTCTTGTGGTTGTTTGATTAGTGTAGAAAGTTGAGTTATAGCAGATGAGAAAAATCCTCTCAAGTTTGGATGAAGAAAATGTCTTACAAACAATTTTTGATGTATTAAAAATGCCAAATGCTTTATATTTACAACTTCATATCTTTTAGTGTTTAAAATAATTTGGTATGTAGGTAATTAGGGGTTATAAAAAATTGGCCAACTTTTTTTTTTTTTTTTGCTTTAAATGGTAATAGACGGAGACTATCTATATCCATAAATAAAATGCAGTCCAATTCTGGGCAGGTGAGGCTGTGGGATGGAGATAATTATATACTGGTGAAATCCAGTGCAGACCAGCTAGTAGTTATCTATTTGTTTTTTTGCATGCAGGCTTCCTCTCCCAAGATCTAAATTCCAGGTGAATTGCTATGGCCAAAACATCATCCAATCAGTAACACCCAAAATTTTAGCATTTTCATTAAGTTATGTAGTAAACATTTTTGGCTACAAATTATAATTCAAAGTCTTGGGCTGTATACTATGTGTATAGTCCTAGACTTGTTAGAGCAAATCTCTGTGTCCATGTAATTTACAGTTAATGGAGAAGCAGATACTGCCCAAGCGATTGTAAATGTGATGTTATTAGTAGTGTTATGTGATTGCAAAGCCAGGCAAGCTCATCTAGTTTGGTAAGAGAGGAAAGGATTATATAAGTGACATTCAAATTGAGAAACCAAAAGTTAGTGGGAGTTAGCTGGAGAATGTGTGGTAAGTGCTCCTGTGCTGGAGAGACAGACAAGTATGGTGCTGGGTCAAGAGGCAAGAATGAAATTCCAGACAGAGGAAGTCACATGTGAGGGGACCTAGATGTGGTTGTTGTGCAGTGATTTGGGTAGTGAGATGATGGATGAAGGTATAAAGATAAGATTGAATTAATTTATGCAGAGTCAGGAGGATCAAAATGATCCCTCTGGCATGAGTATGTAAAGGGTAGAAATGAGAACACTAGTCAATGACTGCTTGGAGGAATGTAGGCAAATGGGCATTCTGGATTCATCCTTCTGGCTCAGTTATTAATTTCTGTCATCCTTTGGGGTGTTTCTTTCATTTGTCCTCTCCTTTTTCATTTCTGCTGTGCTTGGGATAAACAATTCTTCTGCAGGACTTTCCCATCTCCAGTCTATTTTTAATCACAGTCAAATCAATCTTCTTACTTACTCTTTATCTTAAAGGTATTTTAGGGAAGAAATTATCCCCAAGTTAACCACTCAAAATTTTTAGAATGCTCAGCTTGTTTATTCTTTATATCAGAAGGGCTAATGAGTCTGTCCTTTTCCCAGCCTCTTAGGAAAATTTTAACCACAGGTGCATGAGCTACAAGTGGCAGTCAAAAGACTTACGGGGCCAAGTTGCTGAAAAAGAATAATTTTGTGGCAAGACTTTCTTTTGGAAGAGTATTTCTCAGTCTATAGATGAAACCTTCGAGTTTTGGAAATGTTGATTATAGGGAACTCAGTATGCTTTGATAAAGCAAGAAATGTGATATATTGAGGGGAATGGGAATTAATGGATGTTATAATGCTGCAAGAACCTGAAATCCTATCAGCTGCTTTAAAAAGACTTTTCAAATCAATTGTTGGTAATCATGGTCATAATTAAATATATTCCCTAGATTTTTCACTAGTGACTCAAAACCCTTATAGTTGAATTTTAGAGTTGATATGAATAAGGACAGAGGAAAATGAAGAAGGCTCTAATTGTCATCAGGAGACTTTGGCCAAAGTTTGAAGGACACTAGTTTGATATGAGTTTTTTTTTTTTAACTGGTTACAAAGGACAACTGAGCCCGATTTTTAAGAAAAGGTGGAGTAACTGAATGAGTTCCAAACTTCCTTCTAGGGATTGAGAATACAGAATGCTTATTTTAGGAAAAAAATTTTGCCAAGTTTTCTTTTTTCTGCCCTTTCCTTAGTGATCATGTAGATTTAAGCTTTGGCTTTTCAATGTATATTTGAAGTGACTGTCCATATGGAATTCTATCCTGTAGAAGAAAAAAGTATTTCCAGACGTTGCTCCTTTGTAACTAAATGTTAGACTTGGCAGAAGGCAGAGGGATTTTGCCACCTGATATTATGCCACTGCAGAATGGTTGCCTGCTTCTGCCACTGTGGCAGACGAAGCAGAGATCAGGAAGTATTATCATCACAGCTTTTTCTCTCTGCCATCCTTCTCAGAAAAGGCTGAACCTTCTAAATGGGGAGCTGATATCTTTCATGATCTTTAGGCAAACCTCCTCATTTCTTCCTTCACTGTTAGAAGAAACTGTCATTATGAATGTGAAGGGGTCTGTGAGAGCTCAGGGTTTAATTGTAGCAAGTTAACAATGTCCTATTTAAGAACTTCTAAATTTCTAAGTTAAGTGCTCAAAGACCAGGCCGAGTTGAAATCAAGGAATACTATTTAGGCTGTGATGTTCAAATTCCTGGAAGTCTTTGGCCTGAGAGGTTACCAATTCTTCACCAAGTTATTCTTGCTCTATCCTTTATTATGAGAATACATCTTTTCTACTTTCATATAATATGGGTGGTAAAAGTAAGTTGTAGAAACTTTTATTTTTTAAATTGAATTTTAAGGAAATAAAGAGTCATCAATTATTTTGTCAGTATTTTAAAAATTGTTAAGAACTGTGAAAGACTGAGAGGTTACTATAATTGCAAGGTCAGCAATGTTAGTGTGTAACAGTTTTATGGATGCTTGTAGAAGACACAGGACTCTGGAGTCAGAAGCAAAGGATTTTATTATTCACGGCATAACCAGCAAGATGGACATCAACATATTTGTAAGGATGCAAAGCAAAGGAGGTCAGATGATACCTGCACCTGCACGAATTTGCATTAGAGTAGAGGAACCCTGAGTTAAGGGAAATTGGAACTTTATAATGGACAGTAAGCATATCTATCCTTTGGCCAGGAGAGAGATGAAATTTCAATTCCGAAGCCTGCTACGTATGAGTTCTTGTATAGAGTCTAGAATAGGAGGCAGAAGTCATATATGAAGCACAAAGGAATCAAGGCAATTTTCTCTCAACAAAAAATAACTTCTAGTTGGTCAAATTCTAAATATGGAAACTATTGAGTTAGATCTAATTCCTGAGAACAAGGAGCAAGGAAAGAAAAAGCAAAAAAGAGAACAGTAATTTCATGCAAATCTGTGGAAATGACAAAGGTTCTTCATGAGATTCTGTATCTAACTTGTTCCAAATTCTGATTACCAGCTTTTAAAGGCAACTTTACACAGTGTGCTATTAATAGGAATACTGATTTTCATTAATTTTCAACAGTTAATTGATTCTGTCATATTGATTCTGAAATGTAGACTAATAATGTAAACATCTTGCTCCATGTCATATGCGCTGAATAGTAACTGCACCCCTAAATTTTTAATTCAAATGAGTATTGTTAGTACTGGCTTTATTTGATGAAAAGACATGGTAACATTGCATTTTTGTGAAGTATTAATTGCAATTTTCAAAAATATTTAAAAATTTATTACAGAAGAGCGGATATGTATCTTTTTAAGAGGAAAAAGTATGGAAATTTACTCTATGCATGTCATATGAAATCTCCTATGTATCTACTCTGATTTTTTATATTAAGAATTTAGTTTTGCTAGGATTGAATCCAATCAGAAATAGTTGTGTGTTTCCAAAGAACACAGGCTGAGGAAGGTTATGGACACTGTGTGTGAGTCAAACCTACTTGCTTAAGAAAGAGGAAACTTCTATAGAACCTGGAAGAGACTTCAGGCTTTTTTTATGACAGAAGTTATTAAAAAATAGATTTTTAGAAAGAATTTTCATGAAAGATACTAGAATATACTCTATGAAGCATTATATGAGGTTTTGAATACTTGATCAACCAGTCAAGATTTTGAAATTTCTAAATTACTTTGATAAATGTATTAACAATTGGACTTTTAATGATAAGGATTGAAAACACTTCATGACATACATGAAGTGCCTGTGTCACACCAAGAGGTGGAGAAAAGACACAGATGACATAGTTTTCATCTGTTTAGGAGCAATTCCCCTGAACTACATCAGAAAAAAATGTTAATGAAATCTTTTTATGTCTTCTCCTCCAAGATAAAAAGTGGTTTAAGGAAAGAGAATAAAAAGGGAAAACATGAAGTATGCTGACTTTTACAAAGGGAGTTGTTCTGTTTGATAATTGACTGTCAAACTATACCACCCTAATACATCTTTTCATCAAATGGTGAAGTAGACATATTGTTATTTATTGTTATCCACACCACTAGATTAAGGGGCTTGCATTTTTAAATAATGTAGTCAACATTGACTTGAAAGCTTTGATAGGTCTGGCAGCCTTAAGGCTAGTGGGGAAAGAAAGGTTAAGCATGGAAAAGAACCAGGCAGTAGGATTCCACCTTTTCTAACACCACAGTTTGTTTGTTGCAAAGTAGACAGTGAACTACTAGCACATTTAAAAAAAACTGGAACATGTTATATAATGTATGTCGCTTAATTGCCATTCCCTTAAGGGGAAACCTGCTCTGTGTTGATCATGAAATGAAATTCGATGGGAAAGTGGTGTGTAGAAAGGACAGTGTGCTTCATGTCTGCTTGCCTGGTGCCTCAATGGGCAGATCTTAGCAGACTGGGAGCAACATTGGTTTGTGGAAAGAATCTGGTCTCATTCTTAAGTATCTATAATGTGTTGATATTGGGTTAAGTACATTGGAACTTTTCTTCCTTTTCTTTGTCTTAGACCCCCAAAAGATTTAGAAGGGAGTTCTCAGTGAAATACTGCTGTGTTTTTGGTGGGAATAAGGGATTATCAACAAACTTTTCCACAGAAACTTTCAGATGGGGTATACACGCTTTCATTCTTTTCCCTTCAATCTTGCTGGGAGATAAATACAGACTTTATGGTATCTTCCAATAAGTAGATAGATACTTCAACTCTTGGAAGTCATAATTAGCATCAGGATAAGACTAATGGGAAATGGAATTAGTTATTTACATTTGTTCAACTCTCTGACTGAGAGATGGCTTTCTTGTCTGTTTCTCACTGGTTTACGCCTCTAGCATAAGAGAACAGCTAAAGTTACCAAGCATGCTTTTGAGTAGGGGCAGCTGCTTGCCTCCTTCTTCCTGACCCTAGAGTTGAAGGGGAAATTGGTGTCTGAAGGCACAAAAGGCCAAACTATTCAGCACAGGAGGGGTATCTACCAGAATATTATAAAGCATGAAGCACATTACCCAGTATCTAATGCAGAATTAAATTCATTCTCTAGAGCATGCTACCTGCTTGGTAAATATTTGGTGACTAGATGAATGAAGGATATCCCTTTCTCTAGGGAACCTTGTGTTGTAGTAAACAGTTTTCCAAAGATTTGGGGATTTGGCCTTCAGATTATATCTATCTATTAGAGATACAACAGATGACTGTGTAGTCCTAGAAAACCCCTAACATATATAGCATATTTCTATAAGTCTGGTTTTAGAAACAATGAGATAACTCTCAGAAATATAAGATTCTAAGGTTAAGTCAGGCTCCAACCCCAATGCACATTTTTTATTTCAGGATGATCATGACAATTTCTAATTGGGTTCACATCTCTTTGACCCTCTTTAGATGTCGTTAGGGAAAGTACAATTGATTTTTACCTTTGTCTTTTTATCTGATATCCTTGGAAATTTAGAATTGACCAAGTGTGGGATGAGAAGATGTGATATGTATTTACTGGGTACTGACTATACACATGGACCTCTGAGAGATTATTAGGCACTAGGAGGGCTATTATATGGTTTCTGCCCTAAAGAGTCCTCAGTCTGATGGGTGAAATAAGCAGAGCAACAAATAATATGTTATTAAAATTTTTCCTAAAAATGCTCAATTCTAGGGATTCCAGTATAAAACTAGACAGGTGTACTCCCCTAAGCATACTGATTAATATATCGATGATATATTTGCAAAATTCAGTATAGCTCCTGGCATATAGTAAAAACTGAGTGATTGTTGAATGAGTGAATGAAGGAATTACAGGTGCCACACTTAGGATAGTGCCATGATAAAGAAAATGTATCACAAAGGAGAGAAACCAAAGTAAAGACACTAATTCATGACAGTGAGCAAGATTTTAAAACACAATTTTGTCACAAAATCAAACATTACAATAATCACAGCTATCCAAAATAAAGTTAGAGGTCTCATACTCTTTGACTGTGACACAGCCCACGTTTTTATAATTTTCTGTGGCAAATATGTAATTGCAATTAAAATAATGTATCACTTTAAAAAAGAAAATTTTCATTCTGTTGAGGAACCCAGTTTTTTTTTTTTACATTTATTTAATCTTTGTAATATTGGAATACATTTACTTTGGTGGAGTTACTATTTCCTAGGAAGCACTAGATAAGGAGAAATTGTTCTCATAAAAGATATTTTATAGTCTCTTAATTTAGCAATTGTTTTTAAAATAAGTGGTTAGTACAGTAAGACCTTGCTAATAATAGTTTCTTAATCACCCAATTTTATCTAGTAGCATCATCATTTTCAGCCGAAACTAAATATGTAAATTGATTTCTGTTGAGTAAAGAATACTCGCCACTTCAAAGATGGAGCTATAGTTTTTTAAGTGGTTTTCTTGATCTGATTCCTTTTTCTTTCAATTTTCTAAGAGCTCAATAAGAAAGACTGTTTATTTCATAAAGCCCCATAATCTTGGAATGGAAAAACTGGCTTTTGACCAAATGATCTCAGGAAAACTATTTGGCAGGAAAACATACTGACTCTTCCATATATTTTGCTTTCAGACTTCTTTACCTTAAAAATTCCCTGGAACAATCAGTTAACTTGGCGTAACCTACTAGGCTTATCTTCTCAGAGGTTCATATTATGAGAAGTAGTTTTGCTTTTAAAAATCAAATATGCATTAGTGTGGATCAAATGCACTGGCAAAAAATGTTTATAGATTTCTGGGGTGGCAATAAGAGAAAAGGACTATGCCAAGTAACAAATGATGACATTGGCAAATGTCAAGTTGTAGAACATTGACCAGAAATCATCAAATATTCCTTTATAAGAAACTGGGGAGATTATTGCTCTTAAGATTACACTGAGAGCAATGCAAGGAAAAAATGGGTTAAAAATTTTATCTGGATTTGAGTTTTGTTGGAATCTAACTGATTACTATCTGGGAGACAGTGCCTTTGGTAAGTGCTTGGATATTCTGAAAAGCAAAGATGTTGCTATTCACTTACATTATTGAAAATATCGGTGAAATATGAAATAAACGTAAGAGTTTAAAATGCCAATAAAACTATTTACTACTATAACATTAATAGCTCAGTGACCTGAGACTCTTCCTAGTTAGTACCTTCACATGCCAACAAGAAATTAATTTTAGAATGTAAATCCTGAAGGGATAAAACAAACTAATGCCAAAAGTTGCAGGGTATTGTTCCTTGAGTCATTTATTTATTCTCCTAGGCACTCATTGATCTGACAGGTATTCGTGACACCTACTATGTTCCAGAAATAGCCGTGAGCAAACAGACTAACTTACATTCATGATTTTTTTTTTTTGGTCACAAGTAAAGAAAAAATATACGTATTTGGAACTATTGCTGTCCCAATCATGCCTCCAATGTTAGTCTCTGGCTAACAGGAACATACACACTTTACCTCTGATGAGGAAATCTAGACTCTACTGCCAGAACTGTTGATTTCAGAGCTACACAGTGTCTGCTAACCATCACCAGTTAATTATGTCTTAAGTGCTACCACTTTTCCCATTTAATTCAATTCTGAATGTAAGCCCCATGCATGTGCATCTGATTGGCAGAGCCTATTCCACATGCAGAAGAGTCTTTACAAGGACTCTGAGAAACAGAACACAACTTTTTGCCTACTATAAGAACAGATTTCACATGGAACAAACCTGCTTACCACGTCTGCTACCTGCCTCTTTCCCAGCCTTCTCCTAGGTCTATTCTACTGGGACTGGCAGAGAATTTTGACTTGTTGCTCTCTTATTATTATTAGAAAGACGATACATACCTTTTCTCTTAAGGCTTTGTTTACTCCAGTTAATTCCCAAAATCTTATTGAGATTTTCTTTTTACTTTTTTTTTTAAGATTCATTTATTTATACATACAAGCTGGGTTACAGGCAAGAGGTGTGGGGCGGCGAGAGGGTTCACCAGAGACAGAGTGGGGAGCAGAATAGGCAGATCAGAAATACACTGCTGAGGGGAGCAGCCGGCGAGGCAGGAGAGGTCTGCCGCACCATGTGGGATTCTCCCTGGCTGGGCGTGGAACTTGCATCGTGCGAACTTGCATTGCGCGCTGCCGACAGCTCCACAGCGCAGTGCTGAACCACTGCGCCACCAGGGAGGCCCTTTTCTTTTTACTTTGTCATTATGACTCCAGACTTTCAATCTTTTCGATTGTTTAAGAGTATTATTCTTCATCCATTGCAAATAGGACATAGAAAATGCACCAGACGTCAAACGAAGCAGAATTCAAATGAAAGCATTTAAGTAAAAACTTGAAATAAAGTATAAAATTGTTATGCATGACTTATACTTGACATAGTTGATTTGTTAATGACAACCATTCTTAAAGGCTTTGTGAGCATTTGAACTAAGAGAGAAGTTACTTCCTTTCTCAGAATATCTCTGCTCAGATACTCATTGAACCTTCTCTCCACCCCTTCCCCTTACCTCCCCCCCCCCCCAAGCAGTTTAGTTTATTCTCCAGGACTAACCTTTCAACTTATGCTCTAGATTCAATTTCTACCCCATTCCTTCTTGTCTTACTCCAGCTATCATTCCCTGTCTTTTGATGCCTTTATTCTTTCCCTTTCTACTGGTGGATTCCATTCCTCTGCAGACACTCAGTCTCCCTAACTTTGTATAAATCTTTTGATTCTGCACCTCTTGAATTACTGCCCATACTTTTTATTCACACAAGTTCTCAATAGTGGTCATTTATTGCTTCTACTTATACCTTACACTTCTTATACTTTTGAAATCTTGCTTCTGTTTATAACAGGCAGTTGAGAATACTTTTTTGAAGGGCACAATTTGGTTCTTATTAGGCAACCAGTGGTCCTTTCTCAGGTCCTCTCCATCTCATTCTAGCACTTGAAACTGTTAAATATCTCTTTGTCCACTTTTGGCTATATATATATTTTTTCAAGTGTTGTTACATTGTCTTATGTACTCCTAACAAATGGCTGTGTTTGTTTTTTTATTTCTTTTCTGTTGACATCTATGTGAACATGTTACATCAACTATTCCTTCTCATACTGTTTTCAAGCATCCATTTTTCAGTATCCACATTATTTGCCTGCAAATATACTACATGTTCTCTATTCACAAAAATAATCTTTCCTTTGAACCTGATTCTTCTAGAAGTTTTTATCTTCTCATTCAGGTCTACAGTTTTGACTCTTGGATATCTCTTACAGTGCCATCTTAAGTTCTTTCTAAATTCTTTCATCATGGTGGTTTGTATACAAAAGTCCAAATATTTATGGTGAAAATGGGCAAAGATGGGTATCATTGTCAGAAGAGGCTGTTTTTTATTTTTATTAAATATATATTCATTTATTTATTTTACATTGTTGTTCATTTTTGTGCAATGCTTGATTTCTCCCCTCAGGTGTAATCCCCATAAAATTCCCACCACCAGGATAACCATGAACTGTTACCATAATCTCTTGTGCTCTTCCCTCCCCTGCCTTGACCTCTCTCCTTCCCTGCTGAATGTCTCGGATTTATAGTTTCCCTGCTATTTTTGCCTTTTTAAAAAATCCCTTTTTCAGTTTCCCCATATTTCTCCTGTAAGTCAAATAATCAGGTATTTTTTTTCCTCCTGAATTATTTCACTGAGCGTAATCCCTTCTAGCTCTGTCAATGTTGCTATAAATGGCATGAATTTATCTTTTTTTATTGCTGAGTAGTATTCCCTTGTGTATGTATACCACAAAGAAGAGGCTCTCTATAGCTGCAAGAGTTCAGGAGTTATTAAGTCAAGAATGAAGTCTGCTCAAAAAAATGGGGAGAGGGCTTGAATGGGAGCAAATATAAAACAAGTAATGAATACCTGAATCATTTCTGTAAAAGGTTTTGGGAAATGGGTTATCTTACATAGCAGATGGTGTGGTGAGTAGTGCCTGATTTACCTTTGTTAGGTACAGATTCCAGGCATTCAAATCCCAGATTCTGGAGCCTCATTACTATCTGTCTATTATATTGGAAACTAATATTCTTTTTTCCTCTGATACTAATGCTGTCATCTTATTATCAACATCAACATACAAGCCTTTGGTCTAAGGTTTCACCATATCCAATGAGTTGCCAGAACCTGCCAACTCTCATATTTCTTGTATTTGTTTTTTCTATTTCCAATGTTTTCCCTGGACATGTCAATGTTTGCTTTTTTTTTTAAATTGATCTCTTTATGTGTATTGTCTGAGTTGGAGTTTTTGGGGAAAAAAATGATGAAATTTTACTTCCAAGCTAATACCTTGCTTCTAAGGCACAAAGAATTTAGGGAGTACTGATTGGATAAGGACACTTGAATCTAATTGTGGCTTAGGAAGTTGTGTACTCTTGACTGTTCTTTGGAGTAGATTCTGCAGTCCCTTTGTCCCACGAGGTTCCCTAAAAATGGAGCCATGTGTTTGACATCATGCTGTTGTTTTGCAGCCACTTCTGCCCATTCTCTCCTTCTATGTGTATATATTTTTTACCTTATTTTTTTATTTATTCATAGCTTTTACATTATTGTGTATTCCCCGTAGGTTATCCACCACTGATTCACCCGTGAACCATCACCATAGTCCTTGTGCTCTTTTCTCCCTCTATTTGAGCCCTCATCCTCCCCCTCCTTTGCTCAATGTCTTTTTCTTATTTGGTTTTCCTATATTCCTGTTATAAATGAAGCCAGTTGATATTTTTCTCTTTCTTTCTGGATTATTTAGCTGAGAATGATCCCTTCTAGCTCCATCCATGTTGCTGCTCCTTCTATATATTTTTATACACACATTTATAACTTTCATAAGTTACATAAAAGGAATCAGTTGTAATATAGGTGTACACGAATACATTTGCTATGCTTGTGGCATAGACTTAAAAGATGTTCATCTCTTAAGGATGTTTCTTAGAAATTAATCTTTGGGTATCTACTCTTATACAAATACATTATCTTCACATTAATTATTCCACACTTTGCTCACAGATGGAAATTTATCAAACACAATTCTGATTGACATTCTATTCTTTATAGGAAATACAGAAACTTATTGCTTAAAATTTAAGGGCATATACAATTTGATATTCCACTAATATTCCGCTGAACTGCTACAAATCCTTTTTGGAACAAGATAAGATATAAATAAATGAATAAATTTACCAACATACCAGGAATTAATGGGCCACTGGGGATTTTAGTTATTAATTACTTTGTACTCAGATGAACAGACCACTGTGACTTAATAGCATGCTACTTAGAATTCACTAAAAAATTATGCTTTGCATCACTTGTATTAAGGTTTTAGTCATTTCAAACCATAGGAAGTCAACAGAGCAACTAAACACCAGAATTTAATTGCCCTGCCCGCTATCATTCTAGAATTTTATTATCAGTGATGTAGTTAAGTCTTAGAAGTTTTGCATCAGATTCACTATTGCCATCAATTTGCATGACCACCATATTGTAATTGTTCTAATTTCTAATTCTTATTGCAATAATAGATTTAGATTGCTGAAGAGAGATAACAGATGCCATTTGGGCAATTAAAGTAAGATTTAATTCTCTAAAATAAACATTATAAGTCAGTTCAAGCAGAGTACACAATAGATTGCAACACTGTTTAGTGACAGGTGGAGGTATAAGCTTATAAATACTTTATAAGAATATACCTGTGGACACGCACTTGCACACATTAAGTTTGAGTGAGCAATGGTCACATCAGATCTCATGAATTTCAGTACACAATGTACAGTATGATTGCAAAGGTACAGTGCACTATACTCAGTACAAGTAGCCCTGAACATCTATCATTCTCAACCTTCTGAGCTATCCTAGCTGGGGCCAAATACATTCCTAAGTTAATTTCTGTGAAGCTATAATGAAAGTCTATTATCCGGATGTCTTTCGAAATTTGGAACTTGGTAGACCTTTAGAACTGCCACTGGGTCTCTTCTGTGTAAGATTTATAATCCTGTAGCAATTTCTACTTGTATCTTTTTCTGAATCACCCAGGTTTTTTTTTACCCAATGGTGTCATTTATATTTTCACATAATTTATGTGACAAGTAAGGAATCTTTTTTTATGTGTTTGTACCCCAAATACATAACTCACCATATTGCATTTTAAAAAGTCATTTAATCAAGCACTATACACTCACTGAATTTTACTATAACAAATATTAGAAGTACAAATAGACTATGACTTGATCTGTATCTTGGAAGAATTCAGCACATGAGCAAATCAGACTAGTGCAGTCAGGGAGTACATTTCTTGGCTCTCCCTTCAAAAGAGAATCCATTACTCCTTCAACTATCTGACCGTTCCATGCCTTTGGGATCTAATACAGTATTTGAACTGAGGTCAGATTCTTCCAAGTAGTACCAAGTCAATGATTTAGAATGATGGAGGTACCAGATCTAGCCATTTTTGCCTAACAGAAGAATTCAATATAGATAATCTTCATATTGGATTTCTCCATTAGGCTGATCAAGATTTTCTTAGCATTGCCCTGAAGGCTGAAGCTCTTCTTATTTAAATATGATTCCTTCTTTTGTACCTTTTGCAGGTTAATATATACCATGATATAAAAACTTTCCTACTGACTCCTGATTCTTCTTTTCTTATGTTTCATGAATTTGACCCCCAGTAAATTTTTTGTACTCTCTCTTGGCATCTGCTTCTCAGAATATCTGAACTGATAACACAGGCAAAATAATAATTAGAAATGTGGTAACTATTATAATTAGGAGTATGTGTGAATTATAATGGGGAACTTTTCTTACCTTCCACAAACAGACTTAGATAACTTTTTGTTAGGCTTTCTACTTTACCTTACACATACTGCCTTTTTTATTTTTAAAATTATTTTTGGGGATGTAACTGCTTTATAACAGTGTATAATTTAGGGAAATAGGTTCACACCTTCTCAGATATGTGGCACCATACCACAACCACAACCTAAATACCCATAATCTTTTACCATAGACCACTGGGCCCCTTCTCCTAATTTCCCTATCCCAACACTCCTCCCCCTTTAGTAGCCTCAGTGCTGAAATTCTGCCTATATAGAATGTCTAATATCATATTATGATTGCTTTGTATGTTTGTCACGATATTAAATTTGAGTTTCTTGAGAAACAATGACATTTTATCTTTGTATAGTTGAAGTCTTTCAGTAAGTTTTGCTAGAATGTTTGTTAAGAAACACATCACAGAGGGGAAAGCAATGATCTGTGTTTTGAAGAATGAGCTGTCACTTTCCAAGTGAGCAGTGAGAAGGATGAGTATTGATAGAAGGACCACCACCTAGAATCTTGCGCTAAGCACAGAGACATGAACAAGTATTTAGGAAATGAGAAGTACTTTGGAAGGGTAAAGCATACATTGTTTGTGAGTGTTGAAGAAAGGGAGATGTTGTAAAGATAGATTAATTTATACAACATAGGCCCTTGCTGAATATTTGTACATAAAATCCTGTGTGTGTGTGTGTGTGTGTGTGTGTGTGTATGTCTGTGTAGTAAAATGGGGTGAGATGACAAAAACAAAAAAGCCTGTATTTCATTCTGCATGAAAACAAGAAAAATATGATGAAAACTGATCGGTGCACATGACTGTTTCAATGTTCTATAATGAGACCAAGAGTAAAAATTGATTTCTGTGTGTTTATGATAGTACAGCAATGCAAATAAATTCTTTAGTCCCATTGACCGTAGAGCTGTTGTGCCTGTCTCTTGTCTTAGGGCACATACATCCTGTTATAAACTTTTTGTGTTTTCATCTTGAATAATTTAGGAGTCAGTCCTTTCTATATCTACACTGTCACTTTCATGCAGTCTATATATTTCCAACTAAAATCTCTATATTGAGTTGCAATGTCTCAAATTCAGATATTGCAGATCACAATTTTAAGCAAAACATTCCACAAGAATTGTTTTCATTTCATTGTTTTCCTTGGTCAGGAACTTATGGTGATTTTCTGTTAACAGTTGTGACATTTATAAAATCCTGAACCTGACTTTCAAGATACTCTAGTTCCTCCTTTCATGAAAAAACATCAAACCATTTTTAGCTTTATCCGTGGAAATTCCCTGTATGACCAAGGACATCCCTTAATCGTTTTCTAAACATATTGTTGCTTTTATCCTTTTTCATGGTATTTTTTTCCCCATTTGGAAAATTCTTTCATTTAAACTAATTTATTTATTAACCTACTATTTTTACTCTGTGTATACTCAGGGGTGTGTGTGTGTGTGTGTGTGTGTGTGTGTGTGTGTGTGTGTATTATTTCCATATGCATGAAAGACAATATATATCTATATGTAAAATGATTTGTATTTATTCTCTCATTTAATTCACATTTCCCTCCTTTTCTTCAGTAAAGATTGAGTCTCTTAAAACTTTTTGGTGTTGTAAATTCCACAGGCTCTTAAATATGAAGAAGTGGATGAACTAGTGCACACCTCTCTTTGTAATATATGTTTAGACCTGGATGGCCTTTAACTCTTTAATTTTTCAATCACCTCTTATGTTCAGTCAGCTCTTTTCTTCCCCTCCATGTCTGGAAGACAAGTAATTCTTCTATCCTTTACCACTAATCAATCTTAGTGTCCAAGTTTTTTTTTTTTTTAATTTAGTTCATCTGTTTGTGTTCTCTATATACCACATATGAATGAGATCATACAGTGTTTGTCTTTTTCTGTCTGGCTTATTTCATTAAGCATAATTCCCTCTAGGTCCATCCATGTTCCAAATGGCAGGATTTCATCTTTTTGGTTTTTGTAGCAGACTAGTATTCCATTGTGTATATATACCACATTTTTGTCCAAAGAAAGATATTATATTCTGTCTCAGTTACTTTGATAAGTTTGGGGAATGCGTAGTTTGTTTCTGAGATTTTGACATTTACTAGTTTCACAATAAAAGTATAGATTTATGTTGCCAAATTTTCAGAAAAATCCCACGTTAGTGTTGTGAACCAAAAAATATAAAAGTGCTTACAATAATAGAAAACTGCCCAAACTAAAATTCAAAGCTAATGAGATTTCTTTGGTCATTAGCATAGTACTATTTGGTTTGAAATACATTCCCCATGCAGCTTGCTCTAGTGTTTTAACTGCAATATACTATTTGGTTGCCTTTTAGAATTCAGTAAGGGTCTTTTCCATTGTTGCAACTCTGAATTATAACCCAAAGATATTTTTTAATCACTGTAAAGTAAGATAGAGTTTACAAAAGATCAATTGTGGTACATTTGTACAGTTGTACCCAAAAATAGTTAAATATGAAAGAAATGTCCACAATAATTCAAAGGCTTTTTCTATTTCTCCTTGTGCTCTCCCCTTTATGTCCTCCCACTGAAACTGAGGATACTGCAACTCCATTTTCTTGGCAAAATAATTTCCAGGAGAGTGGGAATGAAAGATCACTTATGCTTCAATGACTCTGCCTGTCAACAGCTGACTTTCTGTTCGTAGCAGAGCACTCTGTATTTGCACTTAGATGGGGGTGGGGGTGTGGGGGTGTGGGGGTGTGGGGTACAGGACACATTCTGTGATTTGCATACTGCTTGGGGCCATCTGAGTTACTGATTGCCAGTTTTTGTGATGCTGACAAACGTAGATATATAGATTTTTTTCATAAACTTTTTCTTTGACTTGTAAAGGAAAACTATGATGACTACAAGGACAGGAAAGATTCCTACTTATTCTTCTTTGTAACTTTTTTTATTAAGAAAAATTATCTTTTATTACAGAATTTTAGAAAAAGATGCCATGATAAATCGCTTAAAAGTCATGACCTTAAAATTTAAGGATTTTAAGACCAGGACTAGTTAATTTGATGTGATTGGTATAATGCAGCCAAAAAGGCATTTCTGGAAGTTTAGATGCATTGTGAAAGCATGGTGGGTTAAAAATGATAATGAGAATGATAATCATAAAAAATGTGTTGTCATTTGCTTATTTCAGGTCTTGTACTTGGCATGTTATATCCACTGTACCTGTGCCTGGACAGCTGCGATCCTTACTTAACTTTGCTTTCATGAAGAAAGCAGAGTAAGGAGATTGATGTAATAATCTGAGGAAACTTGCTAAATTGACCCTAAGTTCCTTCTGTTTTGGGTAGAAATGTTTAAAAAGGCAAATCTTTATTCCTTAGGATTTCACTTTGAAATTTCCCTTTCACTATTTTCATTATAAGAATTGTATGTAAAATAATTTTTTTCCCTCAACTCTAAGTTTAGAAAAAGCATAAATGATGTTAGGTTGTTGGAGCACTTTTGTTCCTTGGTATTTACATCTTTGTACTGAAGAAATTTGCAGTGAGAGTGTGGGGACTATAAAGGAGAAAAATCTATAGAAAGATCTATCTGTAAACCAGCTGTTTTCCCTTGTAGAGATATCTGGGGGAAAAATTAAGGAGAATTCTTTCCGGAAGGTTTGAGGAGGATGTATTATCTTGCCCCTTTCATGTTTTAGCTCTGTATTTGTTAAGTAACTGTGATCCAGGGAAGGCAGTTTGGTGTCAGGCTCACGTGGTGAGTCTTGTATGTCACCAGCCTCATTAGGGGAGTTCGCAGTGTCGTTTCATGTCGGATTCATGGAGGGCCTCCAGAGACAGAAATGAGCTTATTTTATTATAGGACATTGCTTTTAAAAAGTATCTATTCCTAGTGGCTCTTTGCCAAATATAGTATGTGGAAAAACTGAAAGTTTCAAGGGAAATGGAAAACATCACACCTGCAGAATCAGATACTAGCTGTGTAATCCTGTGGACATCTGCCACAGGGCTTCAGAGGACGCAATCTTGTTCCTGGAAGGAGTGATGGAGAAGATTTTGTGGTTGTGTATTCTTCACATTTTTGTTTTTAGCATTCAAAATTTATTTTGTTAGTTAAAAGCTACGTGAATAAAATGTACCATTACGTCATCATCAGGCTAAGCAGATGACATAATGACATTCCTTTTTAAAAAGATTTGTCTATAAAGGGGAAGTTTAGAGTTGAGGTGTAGATGAAGTAACTTTTTTAGATATGTTAAGATTGCTTGATTTCAATGCCCTTCTTAATATTACAGAGAAGATAGAAGTAGACTGTGGCTTTTATTTTTAAATATGAGCCTTCATTCTTCAAAAATGTGATCCATAGACAATACACAATAATGTGAAAGATCTAAATAAAAAATATAAAATAAGTTAAAAAAATGTGATAGCAAAAGGCCAGTATTTTGTTTATAATTGATGGTATGATTACAGAGAAGTTTGTTAAGATTTAATTTAAAGATTCTTTTGGGAAACAAACCCTTGAAATATAACTGCAGAGCTGAAGCTACAGGAAGGGGGGTGGGTGGATAGCTGAAAGTAAAGGGAAAGATGTACAATGGACTGAGGTGGAGGATGGGGCTTTGCTTGTGGGTGCACATAATATATCGTTGTGGGTGCGTGAACCTATATTCCTAAAATATGTATGATGTATGTATGTTGTGGGCTGGAAACAACAGTGCCACTTGAATAGATGCCAGCCAGAACTCTGTTGCTTACAGTTCCTGAGGGAGAGAAGACCGGGGCAGGGCCAGACTGCCCCAGGGATTAGCCCTGTATAGAGGGTAACAGGAAGTTAGAGTTGTAGGGAACTCCTAGGGCAGGCTGGATAAGCTTAAATTAGGTTTCCTTGACTCCCTGTGGATTGGCTGATTTGAATAATTTCAGCTGACTCCAGGGCATACTGGCTATCCCTAATTGTCTGGTACCTAGTTTTGGAGCAATTAGGGCTAGTACAAAGTGGGCCTGAAGAAGTTGGGATGTGGACTTAACTGAGGGTTCACAGAAGGAGAGCTTACTGGCTAGGGCCTCAAAGTTAGGTCAAGGTGGCATTCAAATGTCAGCACTTCTCAAAATCCCTCTATTCAAAGAGATAACAGACTTCCCATTTTAAAGTGGTTTAAATATTAGTGTTAATTAAAAAATAATGGGTTACATTCAATGCCTGCATTTGGTTATACAACCACTCAACTCTTGTGAGCACCATATAAATGAGGAGGTTAATAGTATGCCTGGATATTGGTGGCACAGTAAAGACTACACTCCAACATGATTCCTTCCTCTGTTATTTTATTTTTTATTTATTTTATTTTATTTTTATGTTTCCAAAGCAACTTGGAAGGGAAGGTGAGAGAATCTGTGTGTGTGTTGTTGAGTTAGAGATAGATGCTCAGCTTTCCTCAGAATACCCTCTGTGTGTTTGTGGGGGACTGAATTTGCCCTCCAGTTCAGGACTAGGGAGGAATAAATGAGAACTTAAGATGTGAACTACAGAAAAACTGAGTTGCATATCCATGACCAAGCGATAAAAGATGTTTCTAGTCCTGTGGTCCTGCCTGGTAGTTGAGTCTCTTTGTGAACATGTGATGACTCTGGATGGGCCTCAGAGCTCCTCTGCTTGGTCTGTGGTTAGAAAGTTGATTTATAACAAAATGCTCACTCAGATCCACAGTAAATCTTCGGATAAGAGGGTAGAACACAGACAGACCGAAGAACCTTGTTTTCTTGTGTTGTAAAGTAAGTAAAGGGTTGTAAAGTAAGTAAAGGGTTGTAAAGTTGTAAAGGAATCTAATAGGGAAGCCTAAGACTAGTGTGGTCCTGACTGATTTTCCCCAATTCCTGATACAGGGGTGCTACAGGTAGTACAAGTGTTTAGCACTTGGCATTTCCTGTTCATACTTGTACATCCTTTCTACCTCATTTCACCATGTCACTATGGCTACAGTGGCCAGTCCTGGATGGGCTTTGAATACTTTTGAACAGATTTATCTTAACATAGGCTCACCCCAGAAGCATGCTGGGAGCCTCCTGCCCTCGATTTTTGCTAACACTGAGGTTTGGGAACATGTAGAAGTCATTCAGCACTCAGGCATACATAAGTGCCAGAAAATGTGGGAGAGTTTACCTTTAACCCTTGACCAATGGGGTATAGGATTTAGCGTATATATCCATTTTTTTTCCCTAAAAAACATTCTGTAAGTTTCTCAGGAAGTCTTGGATTTCTCCCAGCTGCAACTTGAAAACTGATATTGTATTGATTCTTATTTCTTTGACATGTATTTTCCCTCATCCTTACATTCTGGGATCATATTCCTGCATAAATCATACCTACATTCACCTTTTTCTCCTCACTGTGATTTCAGGGGATCCCCAAAAGAATTTTTTGAAAAATACATAAATCAACACTAATTGACAATTAGTACACTAGAAACATGGGCAAAGGACATAAGCTAGCAGTTTATAAAAAATTTTTTTAATTATTAAGAACTATACATTTAAAAAATATGTAAATTTTTGTTTTAATATAATTTTGAGATAAAAAATTTAACTTATAAGAATTACAAATTAAAACAAAACTGACAGCATTGTAGTAAATGTTTGAGGAAATGGTCTCAAACTCAGTTGTGCATACGACAAATTGGAGGTCAGTTAGCTAATATTTACAGGAAGATAATTTTCCTGAATAGTCTCACACTCTGCATTTCCTGTTCTTTCTGAGTGAGGGGCATATTTGAAACGCAGAGGTCTTGGATACTAGAGGTTGTCAATCCCTCTAGATTTGTAGTTTTAGAAAAGTATCTTCCTTGGAGAACATTTTGCTTCCCTTCCAGGGTTGTAACCCCCCCCCCCCCCAGCATACCTCCCCCCCCCCCAGAGGGGGCTTAGGAACAGATGTGCTGGTCACTTGATATAAGCTAAACTTCATAATCTCAAGAGTCCTTTCCCTGTGGTGCAAGTCCTGCTGCACATGTAGGGGAATATACCTTGTCTGCATAGTGTCCCCCGGTGGGGAATTGCATGAGGAAGCAGTACAACATGCCCCTCTGTATATTTTGCTGTGAGTAGTAAATGGCCTGTTCTGTGATCCAGAGACCTGGTATTTCTGTCAGTACATACACATGCATGTACATGTATACATGTACACACATACATATATGCACATGTATACACAAACACACCCTTGTGCACATATATATAACTATGGCAGATTAACTTATAAACTTGTAATTAGGGTTAAAATCTCTGACTTTTTGCAGTTTTGGAATTTATGTATCTCTTAAAATTGAAGGTAAACATAACTTTTTCAATTAGTTTTAAACTCTAGAAATTCAGTTTCAGGAGGGTAGAGGGGCATGTATGCCTTTGTAACAACACACCATTTCTTTTTGAGAGCTGCTCACCCCTACTGCAGTTGTGAGTTTTTCTTTTTTTGGGGGGGGGCAAGGATTGGCTTTTTCCTATTTTCCAGAGTGAGTCCTTAGAAGTCTGAACAAATCTACTTAATATGGCACAACTGCCATGATGACTGGATCAGTACCCAGCACTTTGACTATAGGTTCATACTATTTACCTGAAATTTGTTATTGCTAAAAATTGACAAGTTCAATCAGAGTGCCATAAGTGAAACTAAGAACATTTATTCTAATGTAGGGTGAAGATAAAATCTTTTTTCTCTGAGTGATATAGGGTACAGAGGTGAGGCTTGGAAATGCTAAAGCCATTGTAAACATTGAGTGAAATTAGGTGAAGGGTTAAACTGTTGGTAGAAGACTCTGAGAGAATTAGATAAAATGGAGCCAACACTCTGATTAAACTATACTTGAATTCCCTTTGAATGTTCAAATTATGTGAGTAAATAAAATCCTTTATTGTTTATGTCCATTTGAATTTTCTAGTGAAACAAAAACCTGCCTCACTGTTAAAGGGAGTAAAAGGGAGAAATTGACACTCTTTCTCATCAAAGTCTCTAGTGATCTATCTTTCTGAAATTCCTAGCCTCAGAAATATCCCTATGGGTCAAACTATTGGTCTCCACCAGCGCTAATAGAATTGCTTTCTTAATGGGAATGTTCTGTGTCTACACTGCCCAGTATGGTAGCTATTAGGGACCCACAGTCCTACTGAGCATTGAAAATATTGTGAAACTGAGGAAGTGAATTTAAATGTCATTTTAAAAACCAATTTAAGTTTAAATTAAACTAGTTGCATGCGGCTACCATAGTGGATGGTCTAAACATATATTTTCCTGTTACAGAGCAAAATGCCTAGAAAAATAATAACTTGTCTCCTCAAATTTTAAGATGATGAGATCTTCTTCTTGGAAATTCTAACACTGTTTCTGGAACCCAAGGTGTAATTGATAATTTGATTATTATTTATTTTAGGAATGGTCATATAGAAGAGACCCAGAATAGGGAAACACTTTTACCTTTTCTCCCAGTTGGAAATCTTACCTTTCAAGGATTCTCTGTTCTGTGAAATTATTTTAAAAAGGGAAGATAGTTGCCAATTGTTTTTGATAGAGACACTGTATTTTCTTGCAGTTTAGTTTCACATCAAGGGGAAGATAAACAAAAGCAGTAGAAATAAATATATCAGGAATTCCTTACAAACGAGGTAAATGATCTGTTCCAGATGTGTGCTTTTTGAAAACAGGCTATATTACATCAATGAAACTCTAAACAGGAAAAAAAGGGGGAATGCTATCATTTTCCTTTTCTCCTTTTTTCTTCCCTTCTTTCCCTCCTCCCTACATGTATTAGTCAATGAGGACTTCCATGGTACAATATCACAGACTGGGTGGACTAAACAAAAGAAATTCATTTTCTTACAGTTTTGGAGTCCTGATCTCCAAGATGAAGATGTCCTCAGGTCTGTTTCTCCTGAGGCCTTCCTGGGGAAAGATGGCTTACAAATGGCCACCTTCCTGCTCTTTCCTTACATGGTTTTTTCTCCATGCATACACATCCCTCCTGCTGCTTCCTCTTCATATAAGCACACCATTTATTTTGGACTAGGGCCCCATCCTTTTGACTCAGTTAACCTTAATTACCTCTCTAAAGCCCTCTTAAATACATTCACATTGGAGTTTAGAGATTCAACACAGGAATTTGGGGTAAACAAAATTCAGTCCATAATACCCATCATTCTTCCTTCTACAGATATTTATTACAGTGTATGGTGTAAAAGGCAATAAGGTTACAATAAGAATGAGGAAGATATCATTAATGCACTACCAAGGCGCATTCAAGGACCCCAAATTGTTAGGGATACACACTTTAAAAGGGGTTCAGCCATCTACCATTTAAAGGCAAAGGAAATAGACTCTTAGTGTGGAAGATCTTTAGTAGTATTAGTGTTCATAGAGAGAAAAGAAAAGATATTCCTAATAATAGGTTCCCGATAAAATTCCCCTAAATCATCCATCTCCTGGTAGCCAAATGCCTAGCAAAGCAGTGTCAGCCTGAAGATGGACATTGAGGCATGAAAGCTTGTCGCAAGTCTAAGGAAACTTCTGGCAGGGAACCACAGAAAGATTAATTAGGTCCCAAAGAGCTGGAACCAAAGGAGAAGTTCAGAATTCAAAATATGCCAAATAATACACCGTGAAGTAGGACAACGGCTGCCATCATCTCTGCCAAGAATGAAGAGCAGCCTCCCCATGTGTCTCTCACGTACACGTCTCTTCCAGTTATCTTTTCCAAATGTCAATACAGTTTCTCCTCCACATATCTCCTCCAAATCTCCTTCCCAGCAGTATCACAGTACAAGTTGGGCCACAGAAGCAAGAAGTGCTGGATTGCCTGCCTTCTGTGTTACACAGCCCTCTCGGCTCCACTCCTAGTTCCCCTAGCCCCCCAGCTCAGGAAGCCAGTTTACGTCATCTGGGACTCCAAATCCAAGACAGATGCATTTAAACAAGGGTAAGGAAAATGGTGACTCCCATTCACAAGGTGTATCTGTAACAAGATGCTCTGTGTTCTAACAGAGGTCCAGTCTCTCTCAGTGGAGATATCCTAACAAACAACCTCATTAAAAATGTGATATAAATATCATGGGGAGTTTAGGGCATTGTGAAAGCGCATGAGAGGGGCAAGTAACCTCTTTGTTGGATATGAGGGAAAGCTTTTGGTATTAAGTCGCATTAAGGTGATATGTGAAGAAAGAGTGGGAATAAGCCCCAAAAGGGGATGAAATCATAGGAACATATGGAGTTCAGACCTGTAAGTGAAATAGAGTGTGTGAATAGGGGGTGGAGAGGAATTGAGGAAACAGAATTGGTGAAACTTTGTGATTGCTTAGATGGGTTTGGGGAGGTATAAAGAAAAGGGTGATGGTCAGGCCAGTCATAACTCCTTGTGATTCCAGGAAAGAGACAGGAAAAAGAGAGGGGAGGGAAGGGGAAAAGTTAGTATCAGTCATGTCTTCTCACTTGAGGGATCATATGCTTGTAACTGAGGGCTATTTCTCTCTGTTTAGGGACTGGAACCCTATAAATAACATTTTCCAGATTTGTGGTCAGCATTCTTTTTTTTTCCCCAAGGGAAAGCATGAATGCAGTCACCCATTAACAGAAATCAGGTAGTCCAGTGTCCTTACTTTTGGGGAGTTTGAAGAAACTGTCAGGGGTCACCACCCAGTGTGCAAAGAATGAGCCTCAGCCTGGGAAAACCACCTTCATGATCAGGGTACCGTCTCTGCCAGGGAGATATCCTGTTTACATTCTGTCAAGGAGAGACATTTACATTACATATGTGAGTGAAAAACAAAGGCACAGTTTCAAATGAGGATGTAATTGGGTATCTTGAAGTTTTGTGTACCAAGAACTATCTTCTTCATTGCCACAGTCAGTCAAAAATCATCTGCACTGTCTATTTGCAATTCCTATACTTTTGGCATCTTCCAACAGACGTTTAACCCTCGAATTCCCAGAATGAAATCATATGATGCTCAAAAATACCTAAAATGATTCTTGTTTTCCATCAAACTCTGACTTAGCATATAACTATCAACTGAGCATTCCCTACTAGCATGCTAGATCTTCTGTCAGTCCTCTCAGATACTTTTGGAACTAACTCCATTACCCCTCACAAGCTTGACTTACTTACATTGAAAGATTCAAGCATTCTTATCATTGTGCCCTAACCACCATCAATGTGAACCCAATCTACTTTCCTCCTCTTCCTACTAAAACCCCGTATGTACCTTCTCGGCCTCCCCATCTCTGTTTAACATCTACAACATCTCCGAATGCTCCTTCTCCACGCTAAGTTAAAATCAAGTTAAAATCGGGTTGCCCTGATGACATTGCTTTCCTTGGAGCTGTGTCTCCTGGGGCCAGGAAGTGAGGCATTGTTTTTCTTGCTTTCCAGTGTCTTGTGGCTGTTTGCAAAGCATTTATCCTAGTTCCTTTGATGTCATTATTATCTGTTGATACCATGTCCCATTTTCTCATTGGTGTTGCATAATTATAGGCACTTGGTAACAAGAACTGCCAATTCTCTCTGCAAAATTTGATTTGCCACATTCCCATCTAGATTGTTTAAAGTACATTTTATATAAAACATGCAGAAAAGTGACAAAAACTAAGTTCTCTTTGAGTATTGTTATCATTGTCATCATCCTCCTTTTTCTTTGCTTGCACTAGAGCAAATAAACATTGCTGGAGAAAATCACACAGCTGATATTATTGGTTTCTCTTTGAATTTATGATTATATTCCTCAAAATGGCTCTCAGTTTTTGCCTAACATTAGTAATTTTCTTTAGTAAGCTTGCTTTTCTTCTTAGGGAGATGACATTATATTTCTTCTTTTTTCCTTTACCCCACACCCTTTCACTCTCAGAGGATGATCTCAGCTCACACTTCATTGAGAAAATACAGACTGATTTCAATATTCTCTCATCTTTCCTTCACCAACCCTTTTCCTTAGTGCATCTGTGCCCATTATTCTTTCATCCCTCCTATCTCTTGAAGGAAGTGATTCTCCTTTGTTACAGTAAATCTTTCTGCTTGTTCTGTGCATCCCTTTTTCCCATTCTCTCTTGAGGACTCTTCTCTCGTTATTTACTCTTTCTGTGGATTGCTACCACCAACCAAAAGAAAAAAAGAGAAAAGCTTAGATAACAAAAATTCTCTGTGAATAACCTTTTTCAGTTTCCATCCACAGTACAACTTCTAAAATAATAGCAAGTTAAAATTGGTAGCAATTGCTGTTCCTACTTCCTGTCTCCCAATCACTATCAGTCCTTCCCACTCTGGTATCTGATGCCACATTTTTGTACAGAACAAGAGTACTCCTGGTGAGGTCAGTATTTCTAGATGGCCAAATTCAGTGTCTCTTACTGGGTCCTCATGTTTATTGGCTTCATAGTAGATAAATATAGATGCAGTGTTCCCTTATGGCACAGTTATCAAATGGAGGAAAAATTGGTTCACAAAATACCATGGAATTTCATGTTAGAAATTTGACGATCTTCTAGTGGTCAAACAGCCCCACACAATATTATTTACTAAATACACACTACATTCCAGCCATTGAAACAAAAATTTTTCATGCATTCTATTGTTTAAGCACATGGTAAGTCTATCAGGTAGAAATACTATTAATTAGAAATGCCAGATACAGAAAATGGGCTAAAAAGAGAATACTTTGCTTAGGGTCATATAGCTAGTAATGATTAAGCCAGCAGTCCCCTATCTCCATAGTCAGTGCTTTTAATTATTAATTTCATTTAAATATATTATAAAGTAATTACAATTTAACAGTAGAATGCACTAATTGTTTATCAAGAGACATCTCTTTTTATTTCTATTTTGTCTTTTTCCTAATTTCCTAGTTGATGATTTCCTATTTTTTTTTTTTTTGAGATTTTTCACATGAGCAGCTTTATTGATTTTTTTTAACACTGGATAGAAAATTTCATTACCTCATTCTCCATTATTTACCCAACTGTAAGATTTAGCTTCCAAGTCCAGCTAAGGGTTTATAAATCAGGGGTTTTTTTTTGTATTCACCATTTTTCTTAGTACTATGGTTTCATTGTATGATGATCATTTTGAAGTCTGCATTTATTGCAAAGGTAAGAGTTTCCACATATTAGTTCTTTAAAAAATTTAGTTTGATTCCCAGATCATGTCCCCAGGCTGCCAAAATGGCTCTGTGGCAACATTGAAAACTGATGATAAATAGGGAATGTTTAGATTGAGACTTGTGAAACTGGACTGACGCACTTATCTTTAGATCCAATTTTGGTGATGTATGTATTATGATTCCTGGCAAGTTAAAAGCAGTTTCTAGTTAATGGAAATCTTTTTCTGAAGTAGACTCTCACAGAAACTCCCTAGGTAGCAATGAAGAGAAAACATTGATTTCTCTGACTTTGTTATTGAAAGATATCACAAGCATCATCTTCAACAGCAGCTTTACCAATCCTGCAGAAAATGTCTCTATATCACTGTTTCCACATTTGGGGGATCATTTTACTTTATAGTGCTGAAGATATTCCCACCAGGAGCTGATACGATGAAGGCCAGGTAACTTTCTTATGACTAGATCAGATCAGGAATAGAGCGGTTATTAAGCCAGTGATTTGACGAGAATATTTCTTAGATTTTTCTGTGTTGTCAGATTTAACTAATTAATCAACTTTCCAAATCACTCTATAAAAGATCTTAAACGACCAAATTAATATAGGCAGTTTAAAAACCAAACAATTGAATAAATCTGGTTGAGAATAAAAACATGGTTAAGGAGTTACTGAAGCCAGAATAAATACTGATGTACAGAAATGCATAATATACCACAATGAAGAATGAGTGGAGAATGACTGATCGTTCAGGTCTAAGTTTCCTCGTGGTCAAAGGAAAGTGAAAAGTAATTATAAAAGTAATTTTCCATAATAAAGAAACCAACTAATGGGTCCTGAGAAGTACAGATATTTCTGTTACTGAGACTCGAGGAATTTCACTTGAGTGTTCATAAACAGCCTAAAATTCCGAATAATATAATTGATGCAGTTATAAATTGTAATGTTTGAATATATCCTTTGGAGTAAGGTGAATACATGATACAGCTTCATCATTCAGCAAGAGTGATTTTGTTGCCAGAGTTGGGAGTGGGCATAAAGTAATTTGGCCCAGATTTAGTGCTGAGATAATATGGCTTGTTTCAAGGAAAAAGTTAGACTAACCAGTTACAGCATACATGAATAGACTACAGATTCTTAGTACTGTAAATATTTTCTAATTAAAATAACTTTCTTATTACAAAAGGATATGTGCATATTAAAGAGAAGCAAAGAATACATAAAATGTGGATAAGAAAGCATTTTACCCCAAATCAAGAAAAATGACCACAGTACGTGTTTTGCAAAGAAGTCATATTATGTATAATAGTTTGTGTTTTCCATTTAAATGGTTAAATATTTTCTTTTTCATGTCATAAAGTTTTACTTCATCTAGTAACTAGTTCATATTCCATATTCCCCAACTGTCCCCCAAATTTGTTGAAACCAGAATCCAATCCAGGTCTATAAATAAAAGTCTTGTTATTATGTTATTTAAGTGTTTGTTAATTTAGAACAGTACTTTTTATCTTAACACTGACTTGCTGAAGAGTCTATGCTAGTGGTCTTTCACAATAGCTTTTCTAGATTTATCAGGCTGTTTGCTTATAGGAAATCAACTATATTTCATAATGAATTTGAATGAATTCTGATTAAACATTTTTTTGGCTGGAGCACATCCTTTATATTGCATCAGATCAAGAAGCACGTTATATCTGGTTGCCCCACTCTCGGCAATGCTCTAACTGACTCAGGAATTAGGGTGATGAAAGCCTGATCTCCCCTTTATACAGATGTACTTTCTTTGAGTCATAAAAGTTATCAGTAGGATGTTTAGAACTAAAGGTCCAATTTTCCATCAGGTGTTTACTTACTGGTTTTAATGTCGATTTATTATCCTTAAGTGAATTACTGTTTTTTCCAGTCATTTGATATATATTTGCCAGCATTTTTCTGGAATGATTCCAATTAGTCTATTTAATTACCTTGAAGTACAATTTTTATTGGAAAATCAGGATACCTACTTAATTTGCCCACTTTACTTGCAAATTTCAAACTATGAAGTTGGCTTGATAGATACTTCAGATAATGAAAACTGAATTTTGTTCTCATTACTTGAGTATTAATTTGTATTTATGGATTCCCAGAAATCTACATGCTAATTAATTAGGACCATTATTCTTTGGATTGCTCAAAAGTTCACAACTTTAGCCAGTGAAGCTCCTTCCCCTTCATAGTAACTTTCATATCTTTTGACCAACCCCAGTAATCTTTGAAAGCTTCCAACTTCCCGTCATATCTCATCTCAAACTCACCTTGTACCATCCCCGCCTCAGTCTAGTAATCAGGTATTAGAGACTAAAATCTTACATGAAAGTTTCAGTGCAATAGTACTTCTAATGACTATACTTTTTTCTCAGTAAGCATGGGTAATGAAATTTAAAAGAAATGTTTGTTGATTAGGATCCGGAGCAGCTAGGTTATTTAGTAAGGGCAGATGTTAATGTAACCACTAATCCAAAGGTGAGATAAAAATTAAGAGATCTAATGAAGATTGATGTATGAATGACTAATATACTCACCTTTGCATAAAGGTGATATTAAATACAGTAGATCTTCAATTCCCAACCAATTTAGTTACGTATCTCAGTTAAACTGTGTCTAAAAATGGTAGCGTTATGCCTAAGTCCACTTTTTAATAATTTATTTTTGTTAAAGACGTAGTTTTATAGCTCATGAAAATATTGTATTTGAAAGACCCTTTCACCAAATGTCTAAATTTCTGAGTTTCACCAAGAGACATAAAATGGAACTTTTACAAGTAGGGAACCTGACCCACGGTCATCACTAAATAATGTTTCC
This sequence comes from Scalopus aquaticus, assembly GCA_004024925.1. Lineage (NCBI taxonomy): Eukaryota > Metazoa > Chordata > Mammalia > Eulipotyphla > Talpidae > Scalopus > Scalopus aquaticus. The sequence continues at coordinate 24,464 of PVIJ01005832.1, read as the reverse complement.
AGAACCTCTTATTTATTTTTGTAATGTCCATTTTGATGAACATGGCAAAATATAAAAGTGTCTATGCTTAATGCATGCTCTCTTTGAATTCTCCTTGAAATGGGGCTTTTTTCACTTGGTTGCATGTTTTTTCAACTTCTTAGACTTTCTGAAGCCAAGAAATTAATGACTAATACCTTCGTCCCCTATTGTCAGGTTAGGTTTTATATCATCTTTAAAAATTTTATTTTCTGCTTTTGCATATTTTGGTGGCTTTTGATAGATGAGTGAATAGTTCCCAGAAATCCTGAGGATAGAATGATGCAAAGTATTTGGAAGATAGATTAATCATTGTTTAAAGAAACCACTCTCCAGACTTCTGAACTCTTCCAATCTCTAATCTTATTATTTCAGACATGTGAGATTAAACTGACAAAACAGAATAAAAATAACTAAAAAATTATTGAGGAAATGATTTTCTGTTTAGTTTATCTATCTGATAGAAGACAACACATGAGAACACTGAATTATTGAAGAAGAAATAGCTCTGGCCACTGGACATAAAATCAAATAGCCATAGGTTGGGACTATAGATTTTTTGCTAAATAGTTTTTCTTATTAAGATACCTTAAAAATAGTCATCTGTATATCTATTTTTACCTCTACATCTGTATTTCAGTTGTCTGTGATGAAAGTGCTAAGGATTAAAAACTTTAAATACCTATTCTTTGATTTATTCAGAGTCTTAGGAAGGAGGAATCTCTAACTGTCCTGTCTTGGGAGAGTGTTCACTTATTTTGAAACTGTTTTGTTGCTCTTGAATACATGGTTGACTTCATTTCATTAAAAAAAAAATCAGTTGTCTGATTTTGAAGTCATTTGCATGATTTACAAGCCACATCCTTGTATTTCAGACAGGGCTGATATAAGTCTTCATAACTGTACTTGGAAATCTTGGTGTCAAGTATACCACAAAACTTCATCAAGATGAGGTCAGCTTGTTTGGAGTAGCACAGCACTGAGAAACTATTCATTACGCTCCCCATAGCTCTTTAATCTAAACAACAGAAACATGGCTCATCCACAACTACTTTTTATGATTTAAGCTACTGAGAATTTTAATCCAAATATTTATTGAATAATACTGCAAGTTAACAACCCATTACTTCCATTTGGAGAACATTTAAATTCAATCAAAATGAAAAATGCTGTTACTAAAAATGTTTTATTTTAAAATATGAATTGCATGGGAAACAAATAAATGAATTAGAATATTCTCCTTATAATGAATGTCATCTAAGCATTTAATTATATTTCTCTATGTATTACAGTATTGTTTAATGCTTTTCCTCCAGGACTAATGAAAAATGTAATCCAAGTCACAGAATATAAAATCTCAGGTTTTAACATGCAGTTTCTTGCTTTGACAATTTTGTTGTTACAATATACCATGGTAATACAGGCTGAAAATCTTGTAAAACATATCTGAGGTGAGATTAATAGAGATGAAATAAGTCTTCACAGGTGTGCTGAAGTAATTTGCAAGAATTGAAAGAAATTTAAGTACATCAAAATCATAGGAAAAAGTATACATAATAATGCTTACTCCAAATATAACATTCGCAATGTATTTTACATAATTGTAAGAATTTTTAATAGTATTCTAAACCAACCCCATACCCTGTGGAATACCTTACAAAAATATGAACTATAATTATTATCCACTATAAATTCATTAGAAAGTATTGGGAGAAGTGCCAATTTGCAAACATTTGTTGATTTCCAAAATTATATTCTAAATTTGAACTGGTTTTAGATCTTGATAGTTTTACAAATCATAGTGTATAGTTTTGAAATAACAAAGATTTATTAAGTCTTGTGTTCTAGGTTCTATAAAAGTTCCTGGGAATTTGACTAGGTATAAATATGCTCTGACGTCCATAGCTGTTAGAAGTAAATTTGCTGTCAGTAGGAAAAACTTGACTATTTGTAATGTAAATGATTAGTTTTCTCTTACTGAGGATTTACAGAGTTGGGAGGCTGCTGGTGTTGGTTCAGTGACATATGAATGATAAAACCATCCTGAGGTTTTTCTTTCCTGCTTACAAGTTCCAGGCATTGATGCTGTGACCATGTTCAAGATAGGAGGAAAAAGGGAAGGCGCTCTGCTGGTGTCATCTGTCCTTCCTGTCAGGAAAACTGATGTTTATTAGATGTCACTTGGCCAGACTGCATTTATTTATCGTTGGCCAAAACTTTGTCCTGTGTCCACTTCTGGCTCAAAGGACACTATAATTTGAGTATTTCATTTTTTCAACTTTTGTAATGGAGATAGAGTGGCATGAGAATAGATGTTGAGTTGTTTTAACTTGTCACTAAGTTCTACCATAATGCCATTGAAAAGTAATTATTGATATATGCTAAATGGCTCACTATATTTTTTGCAACCTGAGAATGATATAGTTGACGAGCTTTCATATTCTCTAGATATTGTGATAGAATGGGGAAGGATTCCACTAGGAAATTAGAATAAACCAATTAAGTAAGAGAGGTAGTTAATACTCTAGAATTTCTGTATCTTTTTTAAAGAAAAGAGTATTTTTAACATGAATAGAATAATTGCCTTTTGAATTTTTTGTGTTATATGTGTATATCTTAAATTTTCACTAGAAAGTAGGGAAGTTATTTTTTACATTTTTCTACTCAAATAAGTAGGAGTTAGACATTGTTTTATTTAAAAACACTGTAATTAGACAGTTTTGCTTCTGGTAATAGTGGAATAACTAGTAATAAAGTAGCATCACTCAGAGAAGAAAACAAATTCTTTATAAGAAAAATAACTATTTGAAGGTGTTGGAGAGTAACCAAAAGCAGACCGACACTGGAGGAGCATAGATCCTTGAAAAGGGGATTACACTGGGTGAATTTTATAAATTTTCTGCTTGAGATCATTCTCCATTGAATGATATGGTTGGAACTCAAGCAGCAAGTTGCAGTCTTATTGACTTGAAGAGTTAGTCCTAAGATGCAGTTTTCATTTGCCAAGGCAGATGAAAAATGAAGGGGAGAATTACTGGAAAGTAGGGAACTAATTGAGGTGGAGTCCCTGACTGGCATGAAAACCCCATCTAAGTCCCAAACTGAATACATGGGGGATGCAGCAGACCTGTCAGAGTGCAGAGTTGAGTGGAAATTTCACCTGCTTATATGGGAGCTAGAATTTGAGTCTTGTGCTTGCCTCAGCAGCACATATACATAAATGAGCCTCCAATCACATAGAGTCAATACAGGAAATGATGACAGAATCCAGAATATTCAGATGCATATTTCATAATGGCAATACAAAATTCATAATGCAAAATCATGGATCCATCAAGTATATAATCAAGAATATTAAAATGCATAGCTCCTAATGATCAGTATAGAACAAACATTACTTTCCATGTAAAGAATCAGGAAAATGTGATCCCTAGGCAAGATAAAAAGTAAATAGAAACCAACCATAACATGACTCAGATGTTTAAATTCACAGACAAGTTCTTTTGAAGCTATTGTAAATATTTTCGTGTGTCATAATGAATGAACAGATGGGGAATCTCAGTAGAGAAATGGAAACTTATAAAGACGACCAAATGGAAACTGTAAAAAATGAAAATACAGTATGTGAAATGAAAAAAAATTATCTGGATGGGCTTAATATCAGATTGGACATTGCAAAACAAACAAAAAAAGATTAGTGAATATGAAGAAAGAACAATAAAAAAACCGAAAATGAAAAAAACAACCTGTGGGAAAATTTTCAGTCTTCTAAATTTTATGTAACTGGAATGGGACTGTCTATCCTATGTCAGTCCTACCACTGTGTTTTGGAGGCACATAACTCATCTGGTCCCACAGGCTTGCAGATGGAGAGAAATTTTGCCTTAAGATAAATTGTACCTCAAATCTCACTCATATCTGATTTAGATATTTTCTACTTTTAGACTTTAGCATGAATACTGAATACTGGAATAAGTTAAGACTTTTGAGGAGGTTGGGATGAAAAAAACTTATTTTGTATATACGATGGAGTTGAATTCTGGGGTGCAAAGGGCAGAATATCACAATTGACATCTTACATCTTCCTACATTTCCCATGTTGAAGTACTAACCCCCAATGTGATGGTTTTTGGAGGTGGAGTCTCTGGGAGGTAATTCAGATTAAATGGGTTCATGCAGGTTGGTCTCCTGAGATGAGATGATGAGATTCGTATTCTTATAAGAAGAGGAAGAAAGACCAGAGCTTTCTCTTCCCTCCCCAACCCCACCTCAAGATTGCAGAGAGAAGGGAGCCAAGTTATTTTAGAACAATTGTTGTTTACTGCAAATCCAGTATTATCCTGTTACATTGTTGTTGTTTTTTGTTTCCCTTCTTGTCTCTGCTAAGGTATTTATACAGCTACTACAAATAAAATCTTTCATTTTTTTTATTGAGGTAACACTGCTTTATAATATATATTTATATTTATATTAAATATAATAAATATTTATAATATATATTCAGGGGTATATATACAATATATATTCAGGGGTATATATCAAATATAATATATATTTATACTTATATTAAATATAATATATATTTATAATATATATTCAGGGGTATATATCACGGTACATTGTTAACAGATTGTATAACTGACTATTGTCAGTTGTAGTTTTGCAACTCTGAAATGTTGGCTGCTGGGTGGCCATGTCCATCAATTGTCTTTTGTGATGTGAAGCCTGAGAGAAGCTGAACATCAGTGTCAACCCTGGCCAGGGCCTACCACAAAGAACTGTTTTCTCACTTTACTTTTGGTGAAAATAGTGCTTTTTCATGTACTCTAAGATTATTTTACTAACTCTGGTACTTTTCAAATCATGAAATTCAAGGATGCCAATTCTTTAGATAAGGCCAATTCTTATATATTATTTTCTAATATTTCTATTTTTCTCTAAATTGAGTGGTTCTGCTTTATGTATTTTTCCTTTCTTATTTGCTTAGTTATTTTTCCTTATATAATGTCTATGTCCTTATCTTATTGGCAAAAATTAATTTAAGAACAAGATTTAATTTGGCAGTATATTTGGCACAAAAACTAGGACTGAGCATTTTTTAATTTAAGCCTTATATGTATGATTCAGATGCAGTTTATTTGTCCAAAATATTGTTGAAAGTAAATTATTCGTAACAGCTGAGATTTCCATTTGACTTGCCAGAATTTAGGGGAAAAAAATGTTTTCTACTGAAGCCAAAGCTCATATCATTAAATTCCCCAATAAAAACTCATCACACTCATCATATGACTTAATGTGACACAACATGTATTAAATAGAATTTCATTTTCTCTTATTCTGCCATGTTACAGTATATTATATTAAAATGTTCTCTCTTGGAAGAAAAGTCACCATCTGAAATATTTGTGTTATGAACCAATAATTATGTAGTGCCATGAGCCTAATTGTGTCCTAAGACTACAATTTTGAAACACCTGTTTCTAAACTTCAGAGTGGACTAGACAATTCTGTTGCAAAGAATTTTCCAGCCTCTATCACAAAGGAGGCTGGCAGTAACTCAAGGATCAGCCCCAAAGGAGCTTGTGATGTTACCTTTGATATCTGAAGTGGATAAGGGATATTACAGGCCACTTCAGGGCAAAATAACTGAATCTACATTCAGAAAGTTCAGGCATTCCAAGCTATTCTCAGATATTCTGCCCTTGTTCTTAGCCTCAATAACATGTTAGGTGGAGAGATGAAAGATATATACATATTTCAACAGAAGTACATGAAGTTCCTGTTTTACCACCAGAGCTGTGCTCTTGACACATTTAGTATGACTATTATTTTAATGCAATAAGGTTTTTTCAGATTATTTGAAATTTCTGAGATTGATAAGAGAAGACACTATTAAAGTATATGGACAGGTACCGTGAATAATATGTCAAAGTAATATGTTTATATTTTCTCACTGACTTTTAAAATAATTACAAAATATACAATCACTATTCAAATTTGAATGCTTTCATACATATTTTGTTTAATATTGTACAAAAATATGACATTTATATAGTAGAAGCTATCCAGTGGACCTCTTTCTGTTTTTAATTTAACATTACATTATAACATGTGAGTTTCAGGTGTGCATCATTATAACAACATCTGTATATACCACATTAAATTTATCACTAAAAGTTCTTTCTATTTTTCATCATGCAATTATCCTCTTTCACCCAATTAACTCACCTGCCTTCCCCTTTACCTCCTAGTAACCACCAATTTGGTCTTATGGTATAAATGTTTACTTTTGTTTTATTTAGTTCTTATTTGTTTGTTTTCTTTAGATGCCCCATATGAGTGAAATCATGTAGTATTTCTCTTTTTCCCTTTGACTTATTTTGCTAAGCCTCTACTCCATCAATGTGGTTGAAAATGGCAGGATTTCACCTTCTAAACAGCTCAATAGCATTTCATTATACACACACACACACAGACACATTATGTGTGTGTGTGTGTGTGCATGCCACATCTTCCTTATCTAATCATCTGATATGGGCACTGAGGTTGTTTCCAGCTTGTATGTATTATACGTAATATCACAATAAACATGGGGATGCAACTATCTTTTTAAATTTGTTTTTGTACTCTTCAGGTAGATACCCTGAATTGGGATCACTGAATTATATGGAATTTCTATTTGTATTTTTTTAATATATATTTTTATTGTTATTTATATCATTTACATTTTGTATTCCCCTTGGGTAACCCATCACCAATTCACCTGTGATCCATCTCCGTGGTCCCTTGTGTTGTTTTCTACTCCATTTTGTGCCCATATCCTCCCCTTCCCCCCATCCCCCCAAGTGTCTCTCTCCTATTTTGTTTCCCTATAGTCCTGTTATAAGTGAAACTATTTGATATTTTTCTCTTTCTTTGTAATTAAAAAAAAATTTTTATTGTTATTTATATATCTTTTACATTTTGTATTCCCCTTGGGTAACCCACCACCAATTCACCTGTGACCCATCACGATGGTCCCTTGTGCCCTTTTCTACCCCATTTTGAGCTCTTATCTTCTCCCTCCCTCTCTGGGTGTCTCTCTCATATTTGGTTCTCCTATATCCCTGTTATAAGTGAAACCATTTGATATTTTTCTCTTTCTTACTGGCTTATTTTGCTGAGCATGATTCCTTCTAGTTCCATCTATGTCACTGTGAATTGCATGTGGTTATCATTTTTGAATGCTGAATAGTATTCCGTTGTGTATATGTACCACATTGTCTTGATCCAGTCATCTATTTTAGGGCATCTGGGTTGTTTCCATACCTTAGCTATTGTAAACAGTGCTGCAATAAACATACAGGTGCATGTAATGTATCCTTTTGAATTATTGTTTTTGTGTCCTTTGGTTATAATCCCAGGAGTGGTTTTGCCAGGTCATATGGAAGCTCCATTTTTAACAGTTTGAGGAATCGCTGCACAGTTTTCCATAGTGATTGGACTAGTTTGCATTCTAACCAGCAATGTAGAAGGGTTCTTTTTTCGCCACATCCTCGCCAGCATTTGTTGTTACCTGTATTTTTAATGTACGCCATTTTCACTGGTGTGAGGTGGTATCTCATCGTGGTTTTGACCTGCATTTCCCTGATTATGAGTGATGTTGAACATTTTTTCATGTACCTGTTGGCCATTTGCTTCTCTTCTTTGGAGAATTGTCTTTTTAGCTCTTCTGCCCATTTTTTGACTGGATTGTTGACTGTTTTTGTTGAGTTGTGTGAGTTCCTTGTAGATTTTTGTTATCAGACCTTTATCGGTTATATTGTGTGCAAAGATCTTCTCCCAGTTAGTAGGGTGTCTGTTAGTTTTGGTTAATGTCTCTTTTGCTGTACAGAAGCTTTTTATTTTTATGTAATCCCAGCTGTTTATTTTGTCCTTCACTTCCTTTGCTTTAAAGATTTTGCTGAGATGTATGTCGTATAGAGTTTGCCTATATTTTCTTCTGTAGATTTTATGGTTTTAGGTCTTACCTGCAGGACTTTATCCATTTTGAGTTGGCTTTTGTGCATGGTGTGAGGTAGTAGTCTAGCTTCATTTTTTTTTTGCATGTAGCAGTCCAATTTTCCCAGCACCATTTATTAAGTAGGCTGTCCTTGTTCCAGTGCATTTTCTTTACTCCTTTGTCAAAGGTTAGTTGTCCATAGATGTGACTTTATTTCTGGGATTCTGTTCGGTTCCATTGGTCTTTGTGTCTGTTTTTGTTCCAGTACCATGCTGTTTTAATTATTACGGCTCTGTAGTATAGTTAAAAAAAATCAGGGATTGTAATCCCTCTGTTTTCTTTCCTTTTAGTCAGGAGGGCTTTAGCTATGAAGGGTTTTTTGTGGCTCCATATGGATTTCATCAGTATTTGTTCTATTTCTTTGAAGAATGTCATTGGGATTTTTATTGCAGTAGTGTTGAATCTGTAAATTGCTTTTGGTAGGATGGACATTTTGATAATGTTAATCCTTCCAATCCATGAGCAGGGGATGTCTTTCCATTTTCTTGTGTCTTCTATTTCTTTCAACAGGATTTTATAGTTTTCTTTGTTTAAGTCCTTTACCTCTTTTGTTAGATTTATTCCCAGGTGTTTTATTTTTTTGGTTTCAGTTTTGAAGGGGATGGATCTCTTAATTTCTTCTTCTTCTGACTGGGTGTTTGCATATAGGAAGGCTACTGATTTTGTACGTTGATTGTGTATCCTGATACTTTACTGAACCGTTCTATAATTTTGAGTAATTTTTCTATGGTGTTTCTAGGGTTTTCTGTATATATTATCATATTGTTTGCAAATAGTGACAGTTTAATTTCTTCTTTCCCTATTTGGATTCCTTGAATGTCTTTCTCTTGTCTTATTGCTCTGGCTAGGACTTCCAGTATTATATTGAAAATAAGTGTTGAGAGTGGACTTCCTTGCCTTGTTCCTGATCTTAATGGAAAGGCTTTGAGCTTCTCACCATTGAGAATAATATTGGCGGTGGGTTTGTTGTATATGGCTTTTATTATATTGAGGTGTTCCTTCTATCGCAAGGATTTCGAGGGCCTTTATCATGAATGGATAAAGCACTTTGTCAAATGCTTTCTCAGCATCTATTGATATGATCATATGGTTTTTATTTTTCCTTTTGTTGATGTGTTGGATTACATTGATTGATTTTTGGATGTTGAACCATCCTTGTGTCCCTGGGATAAATTCCACTTGGCTGTGGTGTATTATCTTTTGGATGCATTGTTGGATCCTGTTGACCAATATTTTGTTGAATATTTTTGCATCAGCGTTCATTAGAGAGATTGGTCTGTAGTTTTCTTTTCTTGTGTTGTCTTTGTTTGGTTTTGGTATTGGTGTAATATTGGCTTCATAGAATGTGTTTGGTAGTATTCCTTCCTTCTCAATTTTTTGCGAGTTTGTGTAAGATAGGGATTAGTTCATTTTTGCACATTTGGTAGAATTCATTTATGAAACTGTTTGGTCCTGGGCTTTTGTTTTTGGGGAGGGTTTTGATTACTGATTCAATTTCACTGCTTGTGATTGGCCTGTTTAGGTGTTCTATATATTCTTTATCTAGTTTTGGGTGATTGTATAGTTTTAGGAATTTGTCCATTTCCTCTAAGTTTTTGAACTTGTTTCCGTATAGCTGTTCATAATAATCTCTGATTATTCTTTTGATTTCTGCTGTATCCATTGTGATTTCTCCTCTTTCATTTGTGATCCTATTTATTTGTGTGTTTGTCTATTTTGTTTTTTCCCAAAGACCCAGCTTTTGGTTTTGTTGACCTTCTGGATTGTTTTTTGATATCCATTTAATTTATTTCTTCTTTGACTTTTATTATTTCCTTTCTTATACTGGCTTTTGGGTTTTTTTGTTGTTTGTTTTCTAGTTCTTTGAGATGGGAGATTAGATTGTTTCTTTGGGTTACTTCTTATTTCTTGATGTGAGCCTGTGTTGCTATATATTTTCCTCTTATTACTGCTTTTGCTGTGTCCCAAACATTCTGGAATGATGTGTCCTCATTGTCATTCATTTCTAGATATTTTTTTATTTCTTCTTTGATCTCTTCATTAATCCATTGGTCTTCCAGTTGTGTAGGTTTCAGTCTTCATGAAGTAAGAGGGTTCCTTTTTTCTTTTCATGGTTTATTTCTAGTTTGACTCCTTTATGATTGGAGAAGAAGGTTGGTATGATTTTAATCTTAGTGCATCTGTTGAGGTTTTTCTTGTGCCCTGATATGTGATCAGTCCTGGAGTATGTTCCGTGTGCACTTGAGAAAAATGTGTATTCAGTTTTTTGGGGCTGTAGTGCCTTATAGATATCTATTAATCCAGTGTGGTCTAAGTCCTTAGTTAGAGCTTTATTGTATTTGTTTATTTTTTGTCTTGTTGATCTGTCCAGTGGTGAGAGTGGGGTAATGATGTCTCCTACTGTATATGCATTTTCTTTAATGTCTGTTTTCAGAGATGATAATAATTGTCTGATATATTTTGGTGCTCCTTCATTTGGGGAGTATATGTTGATGAGTGTTATATATTCCTGTTTTATTGTCCCCTTTATCATGATGTAGTGACCAGCTGTGTCTCTTTTTACCTTCTTAAGTTTGAAGTCTATTTTATCTGATACAAGTATAGCTGTTCCTGCCTTCTTTTTGGTCCGTTTGCGTGTAGGATTGTTTTCCAGCCTTTTACTTTCAATCTATGTTTATCTTTTGCAGCTAGATGTGTTTCCTGTAGACAGCAGAAGGTTGGGTTCTGCTTTATGATCCAGTCTGCTATATTGTGTCTTTTTATTGGTGCATTTGTCCATTTACATTTAGGGTTAATATTGATATATTGGCATCCATATTTGCCAGTTTGTTTGCCTTTTTGTGTTTCTAGTCCTTACCTTATTCTGCATTTCCTATTCACTCCTCTGTTGGTTTTGGCTTAAGTGTTTCTTGTAGTCTATTTTCGAGTGGGGGTTTGGTAATGATGAATTTCTGAAGTTTCTGTTTGTCAGAGAAAGTCCTTATTCTTCATAGACGAAGGAGAGCTTTGCAGGGTAAAGTATCCTTGGTTGACATTTGTTGGCTTGGAGTTTGTTAAATATGTCACTCCATTCTCTTCTTGCCTATAGTGTTTCTTCAGAGAAGTCTGATGTCAACCTGATCGGCTTTCCTTTGTAGGTTATTTGTTTCTTTGTCCTTGTCATTTCAATATATTTTCCTTGTCTTGAATTCTCGATAGCTTTACTATTATATGTCTTGCTGTTGTTTATTTTTTTTTTTTTTTTGTTATAGTAATTTGGAGTTCTTCTGGCTTCCTGTATGTCAATTTTTATTTCCTTTTTCGTGTTTGGGAAATTCTCTTCAATTATCTCCTTGAATAGTTTCTCTATTCCTTGGTCTTTCTCCTCTCCTTCTGGGATTTCTATGACTCCGATGTTTCCTTTTTTCATGGTGTCAGATAGTTCTTGAAGTGTTTCCTCGTTCTTTTTCATTTGTTTTTCTCTTTCCTATTCTGTTTTGGTTCTTTCAATATCTTTATCTTCAAGAGTGTTTATTCTCTTTTCCATTTCTTGTATTCTAGCTTCCTGGCTTTTCCTGGAGTTCTTGAGATCCTCTACTAATGTTTGTAAATCCTCGATTTCCTTCAATTTCTTCTTTATGGATTCATTCTTGTTCTTCAGTTCTTCATTTATATTCCTCAGTTCTTTGTTTATGTTTCTTTCCTTCTCTGCCTTTTTATTTAATTCTATCATTTTTTTTGTTATGGCTATTTTGAATTCTTTATCTGTTAGGCACATGTAATCTTCTATGTTCATATTATTGGGTTCTGGAGAAGGATTTTCTTTCTGCGGAGTATTGTTTTCAGAGCCATTTGTAACTTTTTTTCCTTCCTGTTGTTGGCTTTCTGCATGCCCGCTGGTGCTGGCGGGCATGACTCCTGGTTTCACTTGCTGAGGAGTGTTTGTGGCTTCCTAGTTTCTGAGCTGCTGTGACTGGTGTCATCTGGATATTCTTATTCCTCTGTTGAACTTCTATGTCCCTCGTGGCGTGTCTCTAATGTTTTTCAGGGTCCAAGTAGAATTAGAAGAGAAGAAGGGGTGATGTATAAAAGGGGGGTGTTATGTAGGTTTAGAAGTTTAGAGGAGCAATAGGGGGTTAGATGGGGGAGTATGAGGGGGGAGTATGAGGGGGAGGAGGAGGGAGGAAAGGAGGGTGCAGGGGGGAAAGGAGCAAAAAAGGAAGAAACACACAAACAAAACAAACAAACAAAAAGAGTATTGATGATAGTGGCAGGGAAATAGGGGGATAGAGGGATTAAGAGAACAGAGATAGTGGAGGGTGAGACAGACAGATAGTAATCAGCCAGCTAGTCAGGGAAACAAATAAACACACGGGCAGATGTGGGAGGATAACTTATCAAGATTTCGTGTAAAACAAAATTAAGCTTATCGTGATTAAAATAAATCAAAATGGAGAAGAGAGATAAAGGAGAGGAAGAAAAGTAGAAGGAAAGGATGAAAAGAAAGAGGTAGGTAAAAGAAAAAAACATTTTTTGAGAAAAAAATTAAAAAAGGAAAAAAAATGGAGAGGGAGATGCCACCCGTGGCTAAGGATGGCACCCCAGGCACTTGGGGTTGATGCAAGCTTGGGGAGATTTCTGTAGTCTTTTGCCTCTGAGGTCTTGGGGTTTTTGGGTGGCCCCACTGCTGGGGTTCAGCCCCCTTTCAGGTGTCAGATGCTGCTCTCACCCCGCTGTCTTTTGCTGCTGGTATTGGTTGCTAGAGTTCTTCCTAATATCTCTCTCCCAGCATTTTCTCCAGTGGTTGCCTGAGTCTGTCGCCACTGCTGGAGCTGGCAGCTGAGCGGCAGGCGGTGGTGGGGTCATGTCTTCCTGCAGCCTCTTCTCAGCCGGAGATACAGCTGCGCAGGTGAGTGGGGGAGGAGCCGAGTTGGCAGGCAGCCTCCTCCCAGCTGAAGCTACAACCATGTGGAGGGCGGGTGGGCGGTGCTTGCCGGCAGCCTCTTCCAGCTGGAGCTACAGTCCCTAGGGCAGGTGGAGGAGGGGGTGGGGCTGCATGGGCTGGCAGCCTCTTCCCAGCTAGAGCTGCAGCTGCGAGGGCATGTGGGGGAAAGGGGGGCTGTGTTGGCAGGCAGCCTCCTCCTGGCTGGCCAAGCTACTGCGTGGGTCAGGAGGGGGAGGGGCAGGGGCTGCCCTGACCCACAGCTGGAGGTTCTCTGGGTGCAGCCGCACAAGGATGAAGGAGGGATTGCACACTTCACTGTCTGGCTGGCGTTTTCTGTTCCCACTGCAGTCCTAAGCCTTATACTCGGCAATGCTTGAGGAAGCCCGCTTGCCTTTCCTTGTCAGTGTCCCTCCGGGAGGGGTCTAGTGACCTTTTCCTTCTCTTTACTCTGTCTCTTCTGCTTCTCTTCCTGTCCAGAACACCAGTGGGAGTGGTTAGTTTGTGTAGTGTATCTGGTCCTCTTTAGATCAGGTCCCAAATTTAGGGATATTTCTCTCTATATATTGATTTTTATGGGAGAGCCCCATCCTAGCGTCTGTTTGCCGCCATGTTGATCCTGGAAGTCCTCTATTTGTAATTTTTTGATAAGTGTCCATATTGCACCAATTTACACTCCAGGAGGCCTCTTTTTAAACTGCATCTCCTTCTGTCTCCACTCACATACTACACTTTTTAAATTCCTATCTCTCTTTAGTATATTCCTGTCTCAGTAGATGAGGTAGATTTTCAGAATTAAGCTACTGCCTCATTAGTACCATTGGATAAAACCCTTTTTCTTAAATCTTCTCAGGGAACTCACTTGAGTATATATTTCCCAGAGTGTAGGGAGTGTGGCTGCAAGTTCAGATCTTGGTGATATTACCAAAAATTCAAGGAAATGTTTTCATCTTCCCTGTTGCCTGATACTGAGAAATTCTCTTGCTTCCCTTTCATTTCCAGAGCTCACTGTAAATGGACGTCTTCCAGTATACAACTTTTCTGGGGCAGCTGCTAAAAGCAACACTTGGAATAGTCAGTTCACTGTGTTGACAGCTTATCTCTCCTAATTTTCTCCCAGCAGTTCTGCATTATTGGCAGTGGAGAATTGTCTATAGAGGGAGAACCGAAAGCTTCTTATCTCTTTTTGTGGTCCCAAATGCATTTAAAAAAGTGTTTTTTTCCTCTAAATCTGAATCTTACTTTGTTGTGGATAAAAAAACATAATGTAAGGAGAGGTGTTAAGACAAGAAAATCATTAACAAAACAAGCATAGACTCACATATTTGAATTTTCCCCAGTGATTCAGAACATGTTTTTAGTAACATGAAATGGTAAATGGCTTAAATAGTTTTTACTTGAGTTCAAAAACAGACTGATCTTTATAAGATATAATTGAGAAAATGACTTACAGGTCATGCTTTGGTCTTTGTAGCTGTACATTGACACATGGAAACTACTGCCAGCAGGATTATCTTTGCATAAAAGAAAGACAACATTTGTTCTGTAATTAAATCTAAGAGGGATAATAATCACAGAAAGAATTTATTCTAATCTGTCACTTTTAATGATTGTTCCTTTTAAACATTAGTGAAACTAAGGGAATATTTTTTTACTGAAAGAAAAACAAATTCAAATGGAAGGATGAAGACTATAGAAAGGAAAGACTGAGCAGAACATTAGAGATATCTGGGCAATAGGGCATAAGCTATTGAAACAAGACCATATACAGAATTATTTTATATAATTGTTTTAATATAAACTAATGCTTAATTATTTATTTTATATACTATTTTCTTTGATAATCACATCAGTCCTGTAAGATTGATATTACTTTTTTCCATTTCATAGATGAGTATTTGATATTCAGTGAGAGCAAATAACCCAATCGACGAGACTGCTTGGTGGAAGATTGAGTCCAGGCCTGTGTCTTTTCTGCTTTCTCAAGAAAGGTAAGACTGAATAAAGACTATAGAGTTGGCTATCGGGTGATATTCACACTCTTTCCAGCTCTGACTTTCAACTTAAAATTTCTATGTACATTTTCTGTTATCTTTTTCAAGATTATTTAATCAGGTAAAACTGTACTGTACAACTTTATATCTACTGACAGCATTTTAAATGATGTCATTTAAGTTATCAGAAAAACCCATTTTGAAGACAAATTAATATCATCATTAATACTGATAAATTGAGAATTTCAGCATTGAAGAACTTGTTTTCTAATGGTTAGGTAAATGGTAATAGATTTAAGAATCCTTTATTTTTATAGTTGCAATTCCATTTTTCAAGGCTAGCAATTATATTTCTTTCTCTGTGTTATGACAAGTAATTTATGTGTTTTAAAAGTTTTGAGAGCCTAGAAATTGCTTTTCAAATATAAAAAGTAAGTCATTTTTGCTAAAGGAAGGCTTGTGGAAACCCATTCTATTTTATTTCACTATGCTGTGTACCAGTGCTATTGGTGCAAGTGGATAAAGGAGATGTCTGATTATAATCTGAATGCTTGTGACCAAGGCGGGTTGTACTGCTAGCGTGCTTCTCTGCAGACAGGGGATACTGAACCCATGAGAACTTGTCCAAACTTCCATTTCTTAAGCAGAGTCTCTGATTTCTAAATAACTGGTTTCTGCTTTGATCTAGCATTCCAGGAGTAGATCATGGTAACTTTGATTTATTGATGTATTTATTGCTGAGCTTACATATGGTGATTTTTGTTCAGATTTTCTAGACACTGAATAAGCCTTAGAAAAACCTTACTCTTAAACCACTCTTTGAAAAACAAACAATATAAAATTATGTAAAAAGAGCTTGGTATCATTAGTCACCACAGTCATCTAACGATCAATTATGTGGTTCATTTTTGTGAAAGTACACAGGAATATAAATGCACATAAGTTAATGTAATCTGTATGATGAAAAAGTTACTAGCCCATTATTGTGAACACCAGAGTGTTGGGGAGTTATTCTTTCTACCACAAACTGGGTGTATGCCCTGGATATTTTAACAAGTCTCTGATTTTTAGGTTCTTTTTCTGGGTTGTTGGAAGTATATGGGACTGGACCAGGAAACGTATCTTATTCTCCCCTCTCCTTTACTCCTACCCAGTGCTATGCACTTTTCCATTTCTCTGTTTTGGATATCACTGATTTCTCTTCCTGGGATGCCTTCTGCTCTTGCTGGAACCCAGCCCGGTATTTCTTTTAGAGTATTTATAAGGAGATAATTACAATGAGAAGGTTGGAACATTGTACCTGGATCATTAGGAGGTAATAGACATTAGGTCTTGAAATGGTTTTTTAATTATCAAATATCTATTGAGCAGTTGCTGTTTGTCAAACACTAAGCTGAAGATATGACTGGAATTGAACATGATCTCAGCCCTCATGTCGTTTACAGAATATTGTGTAAAACAGTACTGAGTGAATAAGAAGTTTATGCAATTTTTTTTCTGTGAAGTCTTAAAGGATGGCAGAGATAGCATTTTCCTGAAGTGATAGAAGAGCAAGTATCTTCTGGATAGTCAAACACAAATATTCAGTGAAATCAGTTATGCTCTAGATACTGTGCCATTGCAGAATTTGTGAGGAATAAATTTTCATGGCTCTATCTTCACCAGCCAGGATGGCATTTTATTCTTAATTAAAGTGTATCTTGCTGCAAATAAGCCAAGGAGACTGTTTGATCTGATGCAGAAACTGAATATTTAAGTAATATTTATCAAAGATATACATACGCAGAGTTTTAAATATCAAATGGTGCTTCAAGGTTTATAACGAAAACCAGCAATCTCCAATCAGACCCCACCCATCATCTATTTTCTCTACTAGAAAAAAATCACTGTTGAATTCTTTCAGCTTTTATAGCAGCTTGTTCTAGTATTTTTCTACATATTTTAAAATTGTATACTTATATACTTTTTATATACTTCTCAATTTTAAATAATTATAGACTATTAAAGTTGATGAATATTTACTTTTTAAATAACACCACTTTGTTTCCACTTTCTAATAGTTACATGATTTTTATTGACTAAGTCAATAGTCAGTGTTTATGTTCTTATGATGTTACAGTGACATGCTAAGGAAAACGGTGTATCTGAAGACTTTTTTTTTACATTCATTTTTGTTTACCTGAAGGTAATATTTGCTTCATACTTTAATGTATGCTGTTTTATATGTGCTCTTCTTTTTAAATGTGTGCTCTTTTCCTATTCATTTATTTCTTCCTATGATATTTTGATGAGATTCAGTTAGACTGTTAAAAAAATTGGAGTGATTTAATAAGGTAGAAGTATACTTATTCCTCGGATAGGTAAGCAGCTTGGAGCTCATCATCGTGATTTTCAGTGTTTAAACCTTGTTTATTTTACATACTCTACTATCTTCCACATGGAGATCTATCTTATGCTTCACGTTGGACTACATGCCATCTATTGTCCACACCCATAAATAGCACCCATAAGTAGCAAGAAAGGAAAAAGAGCATACCTCCTTTAAAAAATACTTATATATAGTTTACATATATATAAGTTTATATTCCACTTATATTCCATTGGCCATAGTTAGTCACATAGCAGCCCTAATTACAAAGGAAGCTGGGAAACAACCTCCTGCTTACTCTAAGAAGCCATACAAGTGAGGATATGAGGAAGGATATTAGGGCACATTTAGAGGTTTCTGCCATACTTCCCAAATATCCCAATAAGATTATAACCCCCCCAACATTATATTTCATAGGCTTGGACATATTAAGTAAATTGTCAATATCTTCATCTCTGAAGAATTGCTTATAGGAGCTTTAAACCTTCCACTCCACATTGGTTTATTTCTCTCTAAGACTGGTAGTATCCTGGAACTTTCCTGCTGAATCTTCTTTGCTAATACCCTGGGTGAAAGCTCTTATTTTAAATATTTTATGTATTCTTCCTTCTATCTTCTTGTTCATTTTGATGAACCACATCTTTCAGTAGTTTCCTGATAAAGGTGCATAAATGGGACATTTCTTGGGAGATTTTTCAGCTGTAAATATAGCATTATTTTAGTCTTAAACTTGATTTATAATTGACTGAATAAAATGTTCTAAATTGAAAATTATTGTTAAAGTTTTGAAGATTATGCAATGAAATACACTCCAGGATTTTTTTGAAGATGGAGAAAACTGCATGGTTTTGAAATTCCATTGAATTTCCTCATAAATAAAACAGAACAACTAGGATGGAGAAGTTGAAATACAATAAACATCTACAACAAAACTAGAGGACAAAGGTGCTAGTAAATACCAAAATGTGAGTATATAGGGACAGACAACAATTATGTATGAAATCAATGTAGTGACATTAGCAATTTAAGAGGAAGAATAGGGAAGACAATAAAATTTTTGATGATCCAGATCCAATTAGAACCTAAACTGTAATTGAGTTGTAATTGAAAGTATCAATGATGTGTCATCAATATCTTAAAATTATATACTATATATTTGCTGGTTCTGTCAACTGAAAAAGTCAAGAAACAATCAGCAATCCAGTATCAACGTATCCATCTAGCATATCTGTCTAGCATTTGTTGAGTGCATTACAGGAGGCTTGCCCCGGTTCCTTGTCTGCTTCTGCCTCTCCTTCCCCCATCTGCCTGCCCATTTCCATGGGCTAGTTTCTCAAAAACACTGTGTCTGACTTTCCTGGATTTGATGAGTGTTCTGAAATTCTTCAGAAGGTCATGAAAGGCATGGGCATGAATTAAGAGAGCATCCTGACTCTGTTGGCATCCTGTAGTAATGCTCAGCGCTAGGAAATCGTTGTGGCTTTTAAAACTCTACTTGGCAGGGATCTTCTGGATTACCTGAAATCAGAACAGACTGGAAAATTTGAAAAATTCATTGTGGCTCTGACAAAACCCTTTCAGTTTTATGATGCTTGTGGCCTGAAGCAAACTCTTGAAGGAACTGGGGCAAATGAAAAAGTCCTGACAGAAATTATGGAGTCAAAGACACTGGAAGAACGGAGCCAGAAAACAAGTTTATGAAGAACAATATGTCTCAAGCCTGGAAGAGGATGTTGGAGGCTCTCCTTCAGACTAATAGAGACCCGGGTGCTAGAGTTGATGAAGTTCAGGTTGAACAAGATACTCAGGCTTTGTTTCAAGTTGGAGAACTTAAATGGGGACAGATGATGACAAGTTTATCACCGTCTTTGGAACAGAGTTTGTCTCATTTGAGAATGCCATTTGACAAATACATGGCTATATCTGGATTTCAAATTGAGAAAACCATTGAATGAGAGACTTCTGGTAATTTTGAGCAACTACTCCTTATTGTTGTGAAATGTATTTGAAGTATACCTGTGTACCTTGTAGAAACACTTTACTCTGCTATAAAGGGAACTGGGACTGATGATCATACCCTCATGAGAGTTGTTTCCAGGAGTGAGGTTGATATGTTTAATGTCTCTCCTCATTCCATGATTAAGGGTGATACATCTGCAGATTATAGGAAAATCCTTCTGCTGTTTTGTGGAGGAGTAGACAACTACATGACCCCTTAGTCATTTTCCTGCTGTGCCTGCCATCAACACACTCCATGCTCCAGCACATCTCACTACACTGTGTATGCCAGCACTTGACACATTCACTGCTTTATTTATGCTGGTATGTTAATGATTCATGAAAAATAAATAGTTCCTTCCCCCAGAAAAACAAAAATTGTAAGGAATAAAAGAGATGTGGAGAAGGAAGCTACAGATTAACGAGATCAGAGAAATATTAACAATATCAATGTATGAATCTTAGATTTAAACTCTTAAAAAGGAAAACAAACATTTAGAAGGTAGTCATGGGAATGAGAACACTGACTTGTTGGTTGATATTGAAGTGCTTTGGATAATTTGGGGGATGGGATCATGGTATTGTGTTTATGTCTGAGTAGGGGCATTTAAAAAGTTATGTGCTAGTATTTTTACAGATGACTTATACTGTCTAGATGTCATTCAAAATATTCAGGAAAGAGTGTGAAATAGATGGGAGCAAAAAAGGTTGGCCTTTAATAAATAATTTTTGAAGTTGTGTGACAGATATAATGAAATTCCTTACACAATTCTCTCTACTTTGTAAATATTTGATATTTTCCATAATCAGAAGTTAAAGTAAAATTTGTGGCTATTGACCATTGCCTTCCGATTTCCTATCATGTTATTTTGAAGTCTCACACAGTTGTGCCATCAGTATTTTGTATATGACCTTTTAAATTTCTCTCGGGAAGTTTTTAGAATCTTACCCTTCTTCATGGTATTTTTAATTTAATGGTGAACGTGCCTCATCCTGGGTCTTGGTTCCTTCAGCGTCCTGAGTGCTTACTAACCAATCTAGAAACTCAATTTTAAGTTCTGGAAAATATTTCTTTAGTTATTGTACTTGATAATTTCTTGTCTTTTGTTTTACCTCTTACTCCTTTTGTGACATTGTCAGTTGCCAGACTTGTATTGTGAGTCTCGTATATTTAATATCTCTCTTCTATTGTTAATCTCTTGATTTTAAATTCCACATTCTGGAAAATTAAAAAAAATGTTTGTTTTACCAGCCTTCTATTGAATGCTTTTCTTGTATCATAATTATAATTTCTAAGAGTTTTTTCTTATTTTCATCTTGTTCCTTCTTAATTGCCTTCTGCTCTCTCCTCCCTCTCCCCCATGTACAAATGCAGTAACACTGGTCAACAAATTTTTACAAAAGTCATGTTACTGAAGTAAAATTAGTCATTTACTATCAATTTGTATGTGCTCAACACAAATATGACAGTCAATTTCTAATTTTGGCTCTAGTTTTCTTTGTAATCTGCAATAAATTGATGTTTACATCACAAAATGCATGCCAATAGTAATAGGCCTATGGTGAATACCTGTAAAAGAATCAAGTCATAGCCTACTTCTTAGATTTCTTCGCTTGTCTCTTGTACAGCTGTTCAGGAATAGAATAGATGGAAGACAGTTTCCGTTGTGCAAAAGCACAGCCTTAAGACTCAGTTTCGAAGAGTCTAGCAATAGTCTCTATTCTTGTGGGTCATGAGTGATTTTGAAGGCATTCATGAGGGCCTCTATATCAGAACAGAATACCAGAGTACTTTCCTTTCTGAAGAACCGCTCCAACTGCTGGTGGCGCTTTCCATATAAAGTTATTGTGACATCTTCTTCTAGAAGATTCTATTGTTGGAGTCTTGATCCTAGCAATTCTGCCTTCTTCTTAGATAAGTCCAAATCACGAACCAGGTCATTTAGTTCTTCCCGTGTTAGTCTGTGTGGGGTTGATGATGCACCATAGTGAAAATCTGGATCACTGCTGATGGAACAGGAGAAGAACAGGTCAGCTCACCCTTGTCCTCATCAGATGAATCAAGAGAATATTCTGCTGGAGGTTCTGGAATAGGAAGTCCCTCACCATGTGGAACTGGTCTCAATGCAGACGGAATGTTTGGGTAGACTATTCTCGACTTCTTTTGCTTCGTTATTCTGCCAGAAAGAGGAGGAACCAAGAGTAAGTAACAGTCTTTTATGTGGTTGCTTGGCTCTTTCCACACCAGGGGGACTGCAAACAGCAAACCATTGATGGTCTTTTGCCATTTAACCACTGTGAAAACTGTGTTGTAGCACAGCATATATGTGGGGCCCAAGGCTTGTCTTAATCACCAACCTTCCATCCAAAGTAAAGATAATAAGCCTTCTTCACTTGAAAAGTGATACTTTTCTTCTGGTTGGCAAATGTCACTTCCCCACAAATACAGCAGAAATTATCCACACTATTAACGCACTTTCGAGACATTAGTGTTCTGTATTGTGCCTAAATGGATAAAACAATAATAGTTCTATGGAACAGTAGCGTAAACTGTCTTGCACAAAGTCTGAACTATTTTCAATGCTCAACCTTTCTGACAGGGCTTTCTATAGTGCGCTGCTGACATCAGCTTACTTCAGTAGCCGCCTGGAAGTAGTATAGCATTGCATCAGAAAATGATGCAATCAACTCTGGATGATGTGTGCATGATGGCATTATGCAATGCAGTGCAATATTACATCATTCTAGGCTGCTTTAGGATGTTGTTGCAGTCCTACTGATAAATTTACATGGCGAAACATATAAAATGAATTATATGAAATATCTTCAAAATGAGAGCTAATAAAAAATTTTCATGGTTATATTCATGTTTTGCACACCAAGATACTACAGATTAGGACCTTTAAAAGTCAGTAACGATCTCACTGTTGATCAGTGTAATTTATCTTTCAGGGATTAGTTTGAAGTTTCTTCTACTTTGCATAATGTTCATTTCACTTGGTATCTTATTCCTGGGGTTGGTGAATACTCTGTTTCATCCTAGAGGCTTTCTTTAAATATCTGGCATTCTCTACCCAGTCACATTTGAGAGTAAGGAATGAAAATCAATGGGATTCCTAAGATCAAGATTTTTGCTATTGTGGGATCATTGCCTGTCGGCATTAATAACATTCTCTTTTGCTACAATCCAGCTCCTACATTCTGGGAGCCTAAGGATGGAAGGTGAGGGAGGGAACAAGGCATTTCCATGTTTTGAATGTTAATTTTCATGAGCACACCCCCACCTCCTGATTTTAGTAGGTGTGTGTTTCTTCAGCTCTCCTTGGGATTTCCAAATGCATACTCTATTTTTTATACTCTCCAGAGAATAGTCATTCTATCTATGAGGGTAGAAGAGATGATGTATATCTTTGATTATATTTTTGTGATTTTCAACTGGTTCTGAGATTGTTGGCTTCACCTCCTCTGCTCTGAGGTGGATCTGAAATCTCTAACTCTTGCGATTTTGTCTGTCATATGTCTTTAGATGAATTGAAATTCTGTAATTCCTGAGCTTTCTAAACCAGGAATAGTAAATAAATTTCAACATGTATTTTTCATGTTCTTTTGATAATAATTCTCTCCAAAGATGTGTTGATATAGACTCTTTTTGAAAGTTTCATGATTTCATGATATGATAGTTTAGTACTGATGATCATGGAAAATACAGGTTTTGAGGCAAGGGTTTCAACATCTCAGAATTGATTTGGTGGTGTCAATTGGGAAGTCTGGTAATTTCATCTTCATTTAAATGAAATGTAAGGAAGTTTCTGAAATAAATTATTCAGCTATTTGCAGCACCCTGCCCCCACCAAAGTCTCTTACTATGTCAATGAAGACAGCCCAAGAGTAGTGTCATATTATTGAAATAGTACAATGAATGGGTGTAGATGGTTTCATTATTATTAATAATAGTAAAATGAGATGGATTCAACAGCTATTCCAAGAATCTGGCAGACAGTAGTGATCCTTGCTTGTATTAGGCAGGATTGTTTGATTTATACTGCACTAATGATTTTCAGCGCTCTATGGTTTAACGTAAAATAGTGATGCTTCAGTCCAATGTAGGTTGGTAGGATGCCCTGTGTCATATACTGACTTATCATGATCAAACCCGTGTATTGAAAGCTTGTTTTGGATGATTTGAATTTGTTTCGAAAAACTTGTTTTGATGAAATTGTGGATGCTAGATAGTAGATCTTATTGCTGTCAGCATGAACAGGATAATGTCAGCAAAATTATATTTATTGATATGAACACACAGAAGATACTTATGTCATTGATACCATAGCAACAACAGTGGTGCCAGTCATGTGATGGATATATAAACTTTAAATATAAAAAGTTTGGGAAGACTTACTGAGAGTGTTTAGTCTTACGGCCTTCTTGCTGAAGCATCGCAACTCTTTGGTGTCAGTGGCAAAAATAGTACAACAGCCCTAGGAAGGAGATTATCTTGCCTGCCAACACCAATGCATACATTCTGCATCAAGCTCTATCAACAAGGGACTTTCACTTTGCATTGGCAGTTGGATGTCAGCTCCTGGATGCTTAAGCCTGCTCTCCTGAGGTCCAACTGGGAGAATGATACACCTCAACTAAACTTGTGCCTTATTTCTTTTACCTCCTTCTTTGTCTGGAGCAATAGTATAATTTATCATTGGTTTAGATTATGCTATTTTGTTATTGGCTTGCTATGAGACATCCAATATGCAGTAAGGTTGTTGGCTATTGTTATAAACTATAACTCCCACAGTGAGACTATGTTAAATCAATTGTTGGGAATGACAACATAAATCCCAGCACAACACCCTGCTTTATATGGACCTTGGCTGTTAAAGGCTACACCATCTTTCAGTGATTTGCTCTTTAAATTCATGGAGCAGGCTATCCTGACTAAAAAGAAGATGAATGGAGGGATTACACTCCCTGACTTCAAACTTTACTACAAAGCCATAATAATTAAAACAGCTTGGTACTGGAGCAAAAACAGACACATGGACCAATGGAACCGAATAGAAAACCCAGAAATAAAACCACATATTTATGGACAACTAATCTTCGACAAAGGAGCAAAGAATATGC
>PVIJ01005831.1:74017-99287 GCA_004024925.1 Scalopus aquaticus | reverse complement strand
ATTTATGTATACAAGCTGGGGTACAGGCCAGAGGCGTGGGGCGGCGAGAGGGTTCACCAGAGACAGAGTGGGGAGCAGAACAGGCAGATCAGAAATACACTGCTGAGGGGAGCAGTGGGCGAGGCAGGAGAGGTCTGCCGCACCATGTGGGATTCTCCCCAGCTGGGCGTCGAACCGGCATCGCTCGTGGCCAACAGCTCCACAGCGCAGCGCTCAACCACTGCGCCACCAGGGAGGCCCTAGTTGCTGCTTTTTGAGGACTGTTTCTCTAATTGGAAAACAAGATAGAGAACTGCACATGCCAAGTGTCAAATGAATATCATCAAAAGGACTTAGAGAAAACTCGAGTCCGCAATGACGCCATAGAGGAAACAGAGTCCTGAGGTGAGCAAGTAGGATTAGCATTGTACTGTTTAGTGAACTGTAAGCAGATAATTCTACTCTGATATCTAACCTCTTCTGACATGCATTCACATGTTAGAAAAGATACGTGTTCTTATCGATAGATGCAGAAAGAGGTATTTGATTAATTCAACTTCTAATCATGATCAAAGGCACTTAGCGAACTAGTAATAGAAGGCTTTGTTGCCTTGAAAAAAATTATCTATAGAAAACATAGTTATCATCATAGCAAGAGGTCAAATTTAAAACAAACATTTCTTTTAAAACTTGTGACAAGACCTATGCCCATTATCAGAGCCTCTGTTCAACACTGTACTGGAAATGCTAAGCAATGCAAAAAGACAGATACAATGTAAAGTATAAAGACAGAAAAAGAAAAATGAAAATTCTCATTGTAATATAATTATCTACATAGAAAACTCAAGTGTCTACATATAAATTATAAAAATTAGGAGGTTTAGTAATTTTGCTGAATGTAGGATACCAAAGTCAATTGCTTTTCTCTATATTAATGACAGACAGAAGTAATTCTAAAAAGTGCCACTTGGAGTCAAAGTGACAGACAGAAATGATTTTCCTAGAAATATATGTACAGCAAAAGAGATACCAAACTTTATAGAGAAAATTTAAGAATTTTATTGAAACCCAAGTGGATCTAAATGGGAGAGGGTACCATTGCGTTCATGAGTGCCTGGTATGACTGACTATCTGGGCATATAAGTTTTCCCTATTGATTTATAAATTTAATGCAATGCCAATGAAAATTTCAGTAGGATGTTTGAGTGGAATTTGATAAAATTCTAAAATTTATATGAAGGAACAAAGAGCCAAAAATAGAGAGCAAGGAAACAAGGTGGGTGTGTTGCTTAATATAAGACTTATTATAAGTATCTATAGTAATTAAAACAATGGGTTTAAGAACAGAGGTGGGCAAATACCCAGTGAAACAGAATAAAGAACCCAGAAACAGATCCACACATGTAGGTACCTTGATAGAGTTTTGGCAATGGAGAATTGAAGAACTTTTTTTTTAAGTGGGGCAAATAAAACTGGTTTTCTTAAATAGAAATACATGAAATTGGATGTGTCTCACATATTTAAAAAATCAATTCCAGATGGATTAAGGACATCAATATAACTGTGCAAACTTAAAAACACTGAAAAAAGTAGGTAGGGCAATATTTCTGCCACCTCATGGTGGGAAAGGATTTCTTAACACATCAAAAGTAAAAACTCTAAGCAAAGACTGATAAATTTGACTCCATTAAAATGATGCACATCTGTACATCAGAACTGAGGTTAAGTCATGAAGTGGAGAATCTGATTGCATCACAAGTAAGCAGCAAATGATTTGTAGTGCTCAGAATAAAGATTGCCAGTAAGTCAAAAATAAGATTACTCCTGAAAATAGGTAAAACAGATATCTCACAGAAGAGGAAGCAGATGGCAAAAAGATGTGAAAAGTTCTTAAACTTCAGAAATCAGTAAACACTAGTTCCAACCACAATGAGAACAGTGTTGGTGCGGCATGTGGAACTGATGAAAATTTCATCAGTTGTGCAAGTGCTATGGGGACAGTTGGGTGTAATCTCTCCAAGTTGCAGGTGAATATTACCAATGCCCCAACAATTCCATGCCTAAATCCATACCCCTAGAAAATCTACAAATGTGTTAAAGGCATGGATTGGAATGCTGACAGTCTTTTTATGCACAGTGACCCCAAAATGGAAACTACTGAAATATCTTTTAACAGTAGAATGTTTGACTTGTGCTGTGCTTATGCAGAGAGACCCTATGCATCGGTGAAATGAATGAACCACAGCTATTATCATCAATATGGATGAATCTCAAGCACAGACAAAGCAAAATCATTATTTATGGATATGACGTGTGCAATAATTGTGATAAAGGAGTGATGAGCACAAAATCTGGAGAGTGGTTTCTTCTGGGACAAGGGAGTAGGGTGCCATAAAAAGAGGGGAATATACATAGGGCCATGGATTGTCAGAGGCACTGGCAAAGTTCTCTTAAGTTTGGTGAGGGGTGCATATGTCTTTTCATTTCTTTATACTGTTAAGCATATATGTTATTTACACTCATCTGTTATATACTTTGTAATTCATTCAATTTAAAAAAAAAAAAAACAAACCCTTGGCTAAGTCCCAAATACTTTCTGGAAGCAACTTCCCACCTTCTTTAATAATGGCTTTATTCTTCCTGTCAAAACTCCCACTCCCAGTCTTAGAATGATTTTATTCAAGGAAGGGAAGAGGGATCTCTGCCGCAGGGCTCCACCCTAGTGTGGAATTTATTCTACCACCGACTAATCTTTTCCTGTTTGTGACAGATTTACTTCACTCACTGTTGTACAGATTAAATTTCTAAGGTAGCTCACCTCTTCCCATTTCTCTCTGTACTGTCCAGGAAGCTTTTGAGGATCTTTTTCTCTCTAATTTGGAGATAAATAGAAGACATTCGGGGTCCTCTCTTACTGATGTGTATTTGGTGATATGTATGTTTTTCATTGCATAGGTAAAACACGTAATTCAAACAATAAAATGGTATGTAAAGTAAGTGCCTCTTTTAAAGCACCTCTTTTGATTTGATGTGTTTTCTTCCATATTGGTTTCTGGAGCAGATTAGCAGGTTTTTATATCTAATGTTTTGGAGGACTTATTGAGGGACTCCAGAGGCCATCATCTCCGTCCTTAGTTGGTTCCCTTATTCCTCAGGTCCCAGGGCATTAAGGCTGTGTTCTTTTATCTAGGTCACTACCATTTTCTCCCTTTCCTGATCTTCACTTGATTTCTCCCAGAGATTATTGCTGATTGTCTCCCAGCGAGATGAGTGCTCTTATTACCCCTGTTTTTACAGAGGAGAGCACTGAGTTACAGAAAGGTGAGGTGACTTGCCACATAGTCTGTATGGCAGAGCCAGAATTCAAGCCTATCAGAGTTCATGTTCTTAATAGTTAGGATACAATTTGCTGGGGATTGTTACTTTTTGACACCCTTTGTTAGACCTTATCAGGTAAGTCCTCATTCTTACTTTTTTATTCCACAGTGAAGTCCTATATATCAGATCCTCTTCTTTTCCCAGGGAATGCCTTCTCTGTCCACTTTTTCCATTCATTCTGGCATTCTCTAGATTGGTGTCAGGGCAACTCCAGGCCGTGATTTATTTTTGCTAAAATTTTGTTTGGCACATTATCTGAGGAAAGAGGTAGCATACTGATCTAGAGAATACACAACTTACTGGTTTTGTGACTTGGGACAAATTCTTCACCTTTTCAAATTGCAGGTTCTTTAGCTGTAAAATGAGGGTAATAATAGCATCCACTGCATATATATATATATAAGCATTAAATGGATTAATACTACTGTTGTGCTTAATGTTAAATGTCAAGTAGTCTTATCTTTTTGACAAGGAAATTGAAATTTGATCTTGATTTTGTAATGCTGTGTGTTTGAATATGTATACTGCTAAAATAATACTGAAAAGCATTGTGCCTTATTTGTGCGGTGTAGTGGCATTATGGGCTAAGTTTCTTTAGGATTTTAAAAAATTTCTTTTTTTTTTTTTAAGATTTTTAAAATTTGTGCATACAAGCTGTGGTACAGGCCAGAGGCGTGGGGTGGTGGGAGGGTTCATCAGAGACAGAGTGGGGAGCAGAACAGGCAGATTGACCGAAACACACTGCTGAGGGGAGCAGCAGGTGAGGCAGGAGAGGTCTGCCGCGCCATGTGGGAATCTCCCGGGCGAACTGGCATCGCTGCTGCCAACAGCTCCACAGCTCTACAGCACAGCGCTTAACCGCTGCTCCACCAGGGAGGCCCAAAATTTCTCATTTTTAAAAAATAATCAACATTTATAACTTTTGAGCCTTCCTTTTAAAGAGCTCAAAAATAATTGTAGGACATAAATAGACCTTTTAATATGGAACTGTATAAATTGACTTGGGTCCTCTGAATGCCAGTTTTAAAGACATACCTGCGTTTGGATTGAACATTTTCCAAACTGCTTGGAGTAAGAGGAAAACAGCCACACCTAATTATGCCTAGTTATGCACCAGGGAGAATGTTTACAGGAAAAGCAAAGTGCATGTTTCAGAAGGGAACAATAGTTGGTACTTTAGCCTAAACTGCAGTATCTTTTCTTTATAATTGAATTTTAAAACTGTATGTAAGTAAAGAACTAATAAATACAACTTAAACTTCAAGGTCATCTTTTAAATAGTAGATGGTGGTCAAGCTCTCTGCTCTCCAGGCGGTGCTCAGAAACCCTAGGGTCTGTAAAGTATGGAGAAGGATTAAGCTGGTTTGAATATGATTCCTATTTGTTTCCTTGCTTCCCAGCCCCACAAACCTTAGTCATCCTCAAAATTCACCTATAGCAATTCTTCTTTGACTGGATTACCAAATGGACTTTTAGGTAATGTTTTATTTTGATAAAATTGTTCTATTCCCCTCCCCCAAATCAGGAAGATTGAAAATCTTCATTAAAGGGCAGAGTTCTGGAAGGATTTTGGTATCAGATAAACTTGAGCACTTACTAGCTGTGTGAGCCAAGTGCTTGATTTTGTTCTGTCCTAGTTTTCTTATCTCTAGTAATATCTAAGGATTAAATTAGAGAGATAAGTATAATCTACCTTTGAATGCTTGCTATAAGCTGTCTTCAACACAGCATTTGCATTTTTCATGTAACCCTCTGGACAGAGGCCAAAAAGGCAGTGTGACTAAGTGGTTAGGAGGCTGCTCTGTTGTCAGAATATCTGGAGTTAGATCTTAATTTTCTGAGTTTGTCATTGTCCATTTTCTCTGTTGTATGTGATATCCAATTTCCTCATTTGTCAAATGAGGATATTAGTACTACGAGGACATTAGTACTCTTTGCATGATAGTTCATTGGGATTTTGTGAGGTCATATGGGTAGTTTTGAGAGGATAATCTTGACCAGCATTATCCTGATGTCAAAGCCAGATGAGGACACTATGGCAGGTCCTCAGATAATATCCCTTGCCATAACTTTGATGAGAAAAAAAAAAAAATCCTGGGCCAAGATCAATGAAACAATGTTATTCAAAGATTTGCTTTTGTTATATGTCATTTCACTTCAAGTATACTTCCCAGAAACCTATCAATGATGTTGAGTTAGGACTTAATGAACAAGAAAGGCAAACCATAAGCCATTATTCCTGATGAAAAACTGCAAAATTTCTCAACAAAGCAGTCGCGTGAGATTGACATCAGGATGCCGACTGAGCCCACAATAATCATAAGGCTTGACTGGGGCTGGAGAATCTGTTCCCAAGTTCACTCACTTGCCACTGACAGGCGTCCTGAGTTTCTTACCTTGTGGGTTCCCCATGGAATTGCTTGATTTCCTCTACAATGTGGTAGCTGGTTTTCTCCCACAAAGAATGATCCCAGAGAGAAAAACAAAAGTTACAATGTGCTTTGAAGCACACCCTCAGAATTACACCTTTGGTTCCACTTTATTCTGTTCAGCCCACATTTAAATGTTAGAGAAGGGGGCTCCATTGCTAGAAAGGAGAACTATCAAAGATTTTGTGGACATATTTAAAAACCACTATAGAGAATATGCCATTTTCGGCTTACAAACTTTTCAGTGGGGCTTCCTCAGACACTCCAATTCACAGCCCTGTGTGGCTGGTCCCCACACAGCTGTTGGATATTGGCTTTACACTTGCCCTCTGGCCCACTGTTATTAACTATTTCTGTCCTTCCCTCACTTCTTGAATAGGTCAGGCTCATTCTTAAAGGGAACTGCTTCTCCCCTTTCCTTTTCTTTATAAGTAATTATTTCTAGAGTGCTTCATCCCCTGGTATTTGCCAACGTGACTTCTTGAACTTAACTTAAATATCACTTCCACATAGATGGAAGATCAGTTAAGCTCCAGTAGCTACACAGATTCTATCAAATCCTATTTTAATAGTTTGCATAGTGTTTATATTAACATTTTTAATTAACCTGTTTATATGGTTATTATGTCATCCTGCACTAAAATGTTCATTGCTTTTCATCATTGCCTAGACTTTTATTTGGCATATGATAGGTGTACAATATATTTTGTATAATTAAGTTATAAACTTTAATTTGAATGGAGACAAAACTGTGTTAACCTTGTTCTCTGATGCACCCCGAGAACGTGGCATTTAGGAAATATTCAAAATTTGAGAAAGATATTACAGATGAGGAAATTTAGATAGGTTAAATAAATTTCCCTATGTCATTTGGCTAGTAATGACAGGCCCAAACTCATTCCTTTCTGATTCTAAACTATTAACAGCTTATATGCTATTGGCACATAGTGATTACTGCAATAGAAATTCCTTTTATCTATTCTTAATTATCTGTTCTGGTCTTTGTTACTGTATGCACATAAATCATTCCAAAGTTATTTGGAATGGGACATGTACCATTTGGAATCTATATTTTTCATGTGACATTCTTTAAATATTTTTACCTGTCATAATAGGCCATGTACTAATTTTCTAACATATCTTGAATATTTTATATTTGTTGCAAGCAGCTTAACTGCCACTTTTTGTATTTTATTTCAGGAACCAAATGTTAAAACCCTTCGTATTTCATTTAGTTTGAGTCTATAATAAGACTTAGAGAAGCAAAAAGCATAGATTGCAAAGTCATTCAAAATATGGTTAATTCAGTAAATGTGTTTGGCACATGTGCCATTTGTACAAGCTGTGCACTGTGATAGGCAATTGGGTAGAATGAAGGTGAAGAGAATGTTACCTCTGCTCTCACAGTAGTTCAAGTCATAGTAGAGGAAGCCAGACAAGAAGTAATTTGATTTTCTGTGGATTCGGTGAATATAACCATCCATCATCTCCTATTTTTCTCTGGTCTTTGAGACTCCTTGAAACATTTGGAGGACTCTGAAACTAGATATGCTAGATAACCACCCTCAGATAAACTTGGAATTGTTATTAATGGAAACATCGGTCTGAGGAGAGATGCAAGGATGCCTTTCTGGTTGTTTGTGGTTTAAACATTGGAACTGTCAGTTAGTCTGTTTGGCCAGTCCATTATGCCATACTGTACTTCCTTGACCTTTGTGATACAGCTTTGGGGGGAAAAAAGGTGTTGAGATAAAATTTAAGCAAGTTTCTTTTATTTTTATTTTTAGATCACCACCCTTATTAACCATAAAGATAATACCAAAAAGTCTGACAAAACTCTACAAGCAATTCAGCGTGTAGGACAAGCTGTCAACTTGGCAGTTGGAAGATTTGTTAAAGTAGGGGAAGCTATAGCCAATGAAAACCGGGATTTGAAAGAAGAAATAAATATTGCCTGTATTGAAGCTAAACAAGCAGGTATGTGGATATTGATATTAAAACCTCTTTATGCCAATTGGATTGCTTTGGATATGAGGACAAATGATTTTTATTTTGAGTCAAGATGTATACTGTGCTTTTGGTCTTGTGATTCTAGTTGCTTAGGATATTAAGGGCCTGGACTAGCTTCTCAGATTATTGAACTTCTCTTGGGTCAAGTCCTATTCTGAAACATTGAGCTCTTTCACTAGGCAAGATAGTAGACTATCAGTGTTGCCTTTGGTCATTGAAATGTGGGAGATATAGAGGAGCTTGAATCCCTGGACTCTGCCTCAAGGAGCGTATAGCTTACTTGTCACCATGTAAGAAGTGGGGATAAAAATTAGCATGTTCTTGCACTCTCTGACAGACAAATAATAATGACTTCAAACTTCAGTGTCCTGAAGTTCTCTATAGGTGATGGCACAGAAACCTGAGCAAACCTGGCGTATTTGATACATACAAATGTTTCAACTTTGTTGAAGTTATCACTTATCCGTTTATTCTCGCAATAAATATTTACCAAGTGCTGGCTATCTGCCAAGCATTCTTTTAGAACATACAAATGTTGAATGTACAGATCAGTCAACAGTCTGTCCTCATAGAGCTTGCATTCTAGTGAGGGAGACATAACCCCCCTCTCGTCAGGAAAGCCATGAATGAATGTGTGAATGAATGAATGAATGAATGAGTAATGTCAGGTAGTGGTAGTTATCCTAAAGAAAGTAATATCAGAATAAGGCCTCCCTGGTGGCACAGCGGTTAAGCGCTATGCTGTGGAGCTGTTGGCAGCGGCGACGTGAGTTCAACGCCCGGCCAGGGAGATTTCCACATGGCATGGCAGACTTCTCCTGCCTCCCCCACTGCTCCCCTCAGCAGTCTATTTCCGTCAATCTGCCTGTTCTGCTCCCCACTCTGTCTCTGGTGAACCTCTCGCCGCCCCATGCCTCTGGCCTGTACCCCAACTTGTATGCATAAATAAATAAATCTTAAAAAAAAAAAGAAAATGATATCAGAATAAAGGTTAGTAGACTAATAACCATATATTTTAGGGAGGACAGTTTATCAGGTTTTGTGCTTTTGACCTTTTGGGCTGAATAATTCTTCCTTGATAACTCTTTATTGGAAGTGGAGCTTTCTTGTGCTTGTAGAGTTTCGTAGAATCCATAGCTTCTACCTATTAAATGCCTCTAGATCTCCTCTTCCCCCATTGTGACAACCAAAAATGTCTCCAGACATTGTGAAATGTTTGCGGAGTCAAAACAACCCCCAGCTGAGAAACTGCTGAGATAGAGATTCATGAAATTCCTCTAAGGAAGTAACATTGGGGCAGAGTCTGCAATGCAATGAGGGCCCAGCTATTCAAATATCTGGGGGAAGGGCATTTCTGGTAAGAGCAAAACTGGGTAGTCTTTTAGGAAAAGATAGGAACTTTGGACTGTTGTTCTAAGTGTATGGGGGAATTAAGGGGAAGTTTTGTGTAAGTTGGTGACATCATCTTATTAATCATTCAAAAGGCTGACTGATGGCTTCTATATAGTGTATCAATCTTAGGAGGTGTGAGGGAAAATCAGAGACCAGGTAGGAGGTTGTTGCAGTGGTCCAGGTGATAGATGATGGTGACTTGGATTGGGTGATACAGCATTTGGGGTGGTGAAAAGTGAGTGTATTTGCATATACTATCAAGTCAGAACTGGTAGGATTTGCTGATAGTTTGGATGTAGGATAGGACTGAAAGAAGAGTCATGGACAACTCCAAGGTGTGGAGTATGAACAGCTGGGTAAATGGTAGTGCTGTTGGCTGAAATGGACAACATGGAGCCAGGTGTATTTGGAAGGTCATCACAAGGGGGAGAAGTGAGAGAGAGATTACCAAGTAAATAGAAAGGGTTCAATCGTATCATATTCTTTATGTTGTATGAATGACTTCAGGTGTTATGCTATAGATAACAGATTGAGGAGTTTTGAGCCAGATGAAAAACATAGAGTTTTGTGTTAGAAATCTATTCTATTTAATTCTGGAGGAACTGAATGAGTGAGAGTTGATTGAGAGAGTTGAGACTAACAGCAGGGAAATTATTATGGAAGCTTTTTACAATAAACCAGGCAGTGTCATAGGAATCCAAAGAGCAGGAAGGTACACAAAATACTCATTAAGATGGTTAAGTGGATAACACTTGGTTACTGATTAAACAAAAGGGAGGACTCTGGGTTGACTCTTGGCTTTCTAGATATTCATTGGGATAGAGATTTTCTGTGGGTAAGGGGTATGGTCTTATTTTCATAAACTATGTTTTCTTACATTTTATTTTCTATTTATTTATTTTTGAAGATTTTGTTTATTTTTACATAGAACTGTGGTGCAGGCCAGAGGTGTGAGGAGGGTGGGGGTGGTAAGAGGATTCACCAGAGACAAAGTGAGGAGCAGAACAGGCAGATCTACTGAAATACACTGCTGAGGGGAGCAGCAGGTAAGACAGGAGAGGTCTGCTGCACTACCTGGGTTAGCTCCCTGGCTGGGACCGAACTCAGGCTGTGGTGGTGGTAGTGCTGAGACTTAACTCCTAGGCCACTATTTTCTGGAAGGGAAAGCCCTATTTTCTTACATTTCAAAAATATTTGCAATAACTTTCTTTAAGTGAAAGGCGTATATGCAATAAACCCATTACAATGAGAAATGAAAATAAACATAGAAAACTGTGGCCAACTTTGTTACTCTAACTAAAGCATGTAGTTTATCTTTAGATTTCCTGGAAGGTAAGACAAAAATGTGGGAAAGAAAAGGTTATATAATTCTCATTGTTGGAAGGAAACAAACCAGCTTTTCAAGAGTAGAACCGCTTTTTTTCCTGGCACTAAATTACTGTGGGGGTGCTTATACAACGGATGTTATATAATGCGATGGGCAATTCACTGGAAATGTGGAGATGCTCTTCATATTACTACTTCCTAGAGCAACCTTTCACTCAAGCAGGAGTAGGGGTTTGTAATGAAAGGGCATTTGAGTGCCCCTCACCTTACTGACTGTGTGGTGTTTGAGGAAAGAGGGTGTGACCCCACTCTAGGAGACTGGAGCTCTCTGCTGGTGCGGTCGGCTGAGACAGCCCCAGGCAGACTATGGACGTCCTGTGATATCATGGGCTCCACATGCTGCCTCTTCTCTTCTGAAGTGCCTTTTCCTTCTTGAGAACCTCCTCTTGTAGTCCTACGAGAAAGAGAATGATAGGTTGCAGTAAATTGAAGCCCCATTTTCTCTTAACATATATAAATTTGACTAAACTCAAATCATTCCTGAAATGCTTCTAGCCCACTCAGCACTAGGTAATAATTTTTTCCTCTGGACAATTTAGTATTATTTGGAGGGAAATAATATAAAGTAGTGATAGGAACTAGGACTTTGAAGTCAGACTGTGTGGATTTCAATTCTAATTCCACTTGCTAACAGTGTGATATTAAGAAAACTTTTCAGTGTTTTTCAAACCTCAGTTTTCTCATCTCTACAGTAAGGACCATGCTAATGTTTTAGAGGTGTTGTGATAAAATGCTTGTGGCATACAGAAAGTTGCTCAATATAAATATTGTCATAATTATTACATTTTACTTTTCTTTCCCTGCGTTGAACTCTTGCATATGCTTTCACTTTTTACTTGGCTTAAAGTCAAGCTTTATATTTTCTGTGGAGCTCCATGAATATTTGTGTTTGACTGAATTTAGGTCTTTGCATTAAGATACAACACTGGCTAGCTATCTACAACAAATTAAAAATGGTGATCATGAACCTGTAAGACAGCCTCAAGACTTTTTCAGAGAATTATCTGTCTGAACTGTCTACATTTTAAATAACTTTAGGTCATTAAAGAGCCCTCTGACCACATTGGTGAAGCTCTCCAAATGTTATCTTTCCATGTACTTATGAGTTAAATGCCTGAGGTTTAGTCAGAAAAGGCAAGGTTCAGTAATGCCGTCTGTGCAGGCTCATATGTAATATCTTTGCTGATTGAGAGCCACAGGAAGAAGTGACATTTTACCCAAGTACAGAGGAAACATTTTAATCCTTTTAGCTATTGCTGATAGAATGCAAACTGTTATTTTTTCCTCCTTCCCTTTTCTGCGCCCATCAGGTTTGGTTTTAACCTCCTTTTTTCTCTGTAAATTTTGCTATATAAACTTTACTTCAATTACGTATCACTGTAACAGATTAACCCAAATGTAGCAACTTAAAAAAAAAAGACAAACATTACCTCACATAGTCTGAGCCTTAGGAATCAGGGAGCAATTTGATAGGTTGGCTTTTCTTTGGTGTTTCTCCTGAGGTTGCTGTCAAGGTTTTGGCTGGGCCTGCAGGTGTCTGAGGACTTGACTGGGCTGTAGGGTCTGTTCTCAACCTCCCTCTCATGTCACTGGCAGGCTCCACTTCTTTGCTGGCTATTGCCCAGAGGCCTCTGTTTCCTTCCACTGTGCCTCTCAGCTACTAACAATTTGTTAGTAGGCTTCTGTCAGACTGAAAGAGAGCAATCGAAACAGCTGTCTCGGTGTATATAATAACCTCGAAAGTGACATACCGTCACCTGTGCCGTACCAACCCTGATATGGTCTGGAGGGGAGGCACAGGATGTAGATTCTAGGGGTGGGTAGTGGGGAGCCATCTTGGAGACTGGCTACCACAGACTTCATCTGTGAGTGGGGAATGTTAGCTCTTGCCATGATACATAATCCATCCACAGTTAGTGGCACATCATTTGGGTTTTCTTATGTCATTTCAACTTTCTCTTGTCCAAAACTTAATTTATCATCTACCTTCCCAAATCCTTCTGATTTTCTTTAAGTGACTAAGGTTCACAGTCTTGAAGTCATTTTTTTCTTTTTTTTACTTTTCCTTGCCTTCCTATACTTTTCATGTAGTTACTTTATGCTTTCTCTACAAAATTATGAAGTTATCATATACCATATCTCAGTGTCTCCAGAGTAATCTTTTTTACATTGCCATGGCTGCTGTTTTAGAAGTAAGACTCTTCCATGTCCATAGTTGATAGAACTGCCATTCATAGCTTGGCTCTGAGTCTCTTTCCTTCCGGTCTGTTTTATGCGCTCTACCTGACTGAGCTTTCTAAACCCTGACTTTTGTTATGTTGAACCCTCTGGTCTGTCCATTAAAATTCAAACACTTTTTACACAAGATCTTTAACCGGTGGGCTGGTATATATTTTTGGGTATAGGTAATAGGAGTGACATTAGAAAATTATGAGACTCTGAGAAAATTAATCCATTATGCACACAGATTTATTTACCACTTAACAAGTTATCTTAAATACTGCAAGGGGATTAAAATTATATTTCTAAGCTCTTGTTATGTGAAACAGTAAGGTTTGGAAAAAATTACAGGTTGGTTTCACTTTTGAGGAGAACAATTATTTATCCTGTTTTATCGATGGATAACTGCTTCTGCAGATATCAAAATGTTTTAATAGCAATGATGAAGAAGAGTGTTTTTCTAGGAGGTTAAAAGTTCATTTGGTAGAATAGATTATGCTAGGCATCATAAAAAGTGTAAATCCAAACAGCAGGTCTGAATGAGGGTGGGCCTGCGGTTTGAGTTCTTAAGAGGGCTACTTTTCCTCTGTTTTGTTTGCCACCCAGTCTCAGGCTGACCCACAGATGAACTTGCTTATTTTTACTCTTTCCCTACATATGATTCTTCTAGGCCCCCTTTTCTTTGAGTCTACTTCGTAATGGGGCCCAAAGCCTTGTCTTCTCTCCCTGGGTGCCCATAAAAACCCATGTGCTGGGGCCTCCCCGGTGGTGCAGCGGTTGAGCGCTGCGCTGTGGAGCTATCGGCAGCGGCGACGTGAGTTCGACGCCCGGCCGGGGAGAATCCCACATGGTGCGGCAGACCTCTCCTGCCTAGCCCGCTGCTCCCCTCAGCAGTGTATTTCTGATCTGCCTGTTCTGCTCCCCACTCTGTCCCTGGTGAACCCTCTCACCGCCCCACGCCTCTGGCCTGTACCCCAGCTTGTATGTATAAATAAAAAATAAATCTTTAAAGAAAAAAAACAAACCCATGTGCTACAAGTTGTAGAGCAGGCAGTGACCTTCCACCTTCCTCCTCTGCCCGCCCCCTCACCCCCAACACCTGGAAGCCATTTCTTTATCACCTGCTTATTATTCTGCTTTTAGGTTCTTCTTTGGTTATTGGCTCCAGGGATTTGTGTGACTGTCTTATAGAGCAGGAGACTTATATGACAATGTATTTGCTATACCATTGGAAACAGAAGCTATAACTTTTTTTTTTTTTGGGTGTGGAAGAACTGGAGTGTAGGCCAGAGGTGCAGGGGGTGAGAGGATTCACCAGAGACAGAGTGGGGGACAAAATAGGCAGATTTACTGAAAATACACTGCTGAGGGGAGCAGCAGGCGAGAGAGAGATGGTCTGCTCTGCCATATGTGGTTTAGCTCCCTGGTTGGGGATTGAACGCAGGCCATAGAGGTGATAATGCTGAAACGTAAACCCTAGGCCACCAGGGAGGTCCTATAACATTTTTTTGAGACTCAGTGAAGATAAACATTCATCACATTTCTTAAGAATGTATGATTATTTTGTCACTAGAGAGCCTCATTTGATAATACCTGTGTACCTCACGGAAAAGTGATTTCTTGTTCCTGAAATAAGACTCCAGAATCATGTCTACTCATGTAGCATTTTGCCTTCAAAATCAGAGAAAAGTCAGGATTTAAGTCTAAATGTATCTTGTTCCCAATTTTATTTTCTCCCCTTGCATTTCTTATTAGGAGAAACTATTGCAGTCCTTACAGATGTAAGCAGCCTGAATCATCCAGAAACAGATGGCCAGATCACAATTTTCACAGACAAAACAGGAGTTGTAAAGGCTGCAAGATTGCTTCTTTCTTCAGTGACAAAAGTGTTGTTGCTGGCAGACCGGGTAGTCATTAAGCAAATAATCACATCAAGAAATAAGGTATTGCTTTTCAGGTGTTTCTATACTTACTGTCTTTCAGGGTTGCTCAGGCGGTTTTTTAGGTTAATGACAGGTAATTTGTTAATGCTTGCCTATTTTAATTGTGTATATAACTCCAATTGTCTATAATTTAAAAGTGGCGTTTCTTCCATATCTGTAATTCCTAAATGATGGGCCAAACCTTTTGAATGCAAATAATATTTCTTCCCAGAAAACCATTATGTATTTGTAGAGGTGAATTGTTAAAAGTTCTTCATGTGTATAAATTCTGGAAGTAAAGCTGCATGCCATGAGAATGTATATAGCGGAAACCTACTTGGTAAAAATGCTGAACTTCTCAGCACTTTTTGTTCCCCAAATCAGAGAGTAACTATAAGCTTTTGAAAAAAAATTTGATCAACTGCAGTTACCCATACTACAAAATTTCCACATGCAAAGTCCCTACACATTGCTGAATAATCACATAACTTAGAGCATCAGCTTAAGTGACACTAGACTCTTACAGCCTCTCAGCTGATGGTCCCAGGAAGCCAGGACTGTACATTCACTTCTTACTCTGAGTTACTCCCTAAGTAAGGAGCAGGCAGTCAGCCTGGGAAGGACTTGTCCAGAAGGGTTTGAGAACAGCAATATCTGATGAGTCAGTGTTTAAAGAGAAAAAGAAGTGGGAGAGGTGGATTGGACAGCGCTAAAGGACAGGAAAAACCCTTCCTCTTGTAAAGATGGAGGTCCTGCCAGTGGTGGCGACCTGCCTTATCTGCGCTCGTCGCCCACACTTCCTGTGCTGCCAAGCAGAGTAACATGCCAACATCCATCATATCCTCATTAAAAATAAGTAAACACAGGATATCTGTGTTTTCTTTACCTATCTTGCACTGACAAAAACCTAATCCAGTACTGTTATTTTAGAGAAAAGTATTTGAAAATACGTTTTGCTTCTGTTTACTTTATTTCTAATGTCAAGAAGACACACTGCATTGCCTGTTGGCTCTGCTACAGGTTCACACTCTGTTAACCCCTGGCTGCCCAAAGCTTCTTGCTAGGTCCTGACTGACCCAAACTGTTTTCCTACTTGTAAAGTCTCACTCTACAGATTAACTTCCTTCCACTTTTCTGAGAAGAATGGGATTCCCTGATTCTGGTTCCCTGAACCTTAAAACTTCTATGTATCTTCTTTTATCCTCAACCCCTTCCTACTTCTCTGAAGATTTGATTACCTTGTCTTGTTCATTCCCACCTTTTCCAGACTTAGCTATCAAACGCGGTCTTCTCTTATATATTTAGTCATTTCTATTACTCTTTTTCCTTTTAATTTTCAGGTAAGCCCATGTCTCCTCATCCTAAAAACAAATCGTTTCCTAACAGATTCTAACCTTTGAATCTTTCTACTTGGAGCCCCTCTTTCTATGTCCTGTTCTCTGAATCCTTCTCCACTTTCACCTAGATTTAGAGTTTCTATTTTTCCTTCTAGAATTTAGTTTTTATTTTTCTTTCTCTCTAGTGTTGACAACCTCAATCTATTTTACATCTACATTTCATAATAAAGATATTGTCTATTTTGTAGGTCCTTGCAACTATGGAAAGACTAGAGAAAGTGAATAGCTTTCAAGAGTTTGTCCAGATATTCAATCAATTTGGAATTGAAATGGTGGAGTTTGCACATCTAACTGGAGATAGACAAAATGTATGTATTTGCACTTAAGAATCTTCAAATGCACGCTTACTTTTTGATTAGGGTGGAGGTGTGATCTTTGCAATCCTTTGGCTTAGTTCTTTGCTTGTTAAATCTATAACCTTTGTCATAAATAAGCCAAGATAAAATGAGTAGATCTGTATGTCTTTTTTTTTTGGCATACATAGCAGTTCCCACTGCACGCACCGGGAAAGGTCATACTTGCCTTCAAGGTTCAGCTCAAGTACTTCCTCTTTTATGAAATGTTCCATTAGACTCTTTAACCAAAGCTAGGCAAATAACTTGTCATCATATATATATAGAATGTTTTGTTGTTAATTTCTTTTATTATTGTTTCTGTAATTTACTATATGATTTTTGCCATTATGTCTTTCTGTAATTATCCTACATTAGATTAGCAATATTAATGCAAGCCCAGTGTTCATTTGCATAGACTATGTTTTAAGTGCTCAGTATACATGATCTCATTTACTTTTGAACACATTCCTGTAAGGTAGGTATCATTATTACTGTTCTATACATGAGGAAACGATTCCTGAGAGGATAATAAACGTGCTCAAAGTTACTCTTCCAGCAGATTCAACTCATTAT
The DNA here is from genome assembly GCA_004024925.1 of Scalopus aquaticus. Taxonomy (NCBI): domain Eukaryota; kingdom Metazoa; phylum Chordata; class Mammalia; order Eulipotyphla; family Talpidae; genus Scalopus; species Scalopus aquaticus. The sequence continues at coordinate 82,266 of PVIJ01005831.1, read as the reverse complement.
GTCTGATTCTAAAGTCTGTAATAATCAAACTGCACCATTATAGTTCTTATCAGGTCTGTTTCTTAATTCAGACACTGTGGAGGGGATTAACCAGAAGTCAGAGTTTGACTTCTAAGCGTCTTTCTCATCTGCAATGAATAAGTCACTTTCAATTAAGTAATGTACAAGGTGATTGTTTCTGGTTAGTGACATGTACAGACCCGGGCCTGAGAATCTCAGGTGTGACAGGCCTCCAGAGCGTGCTGGTCTCCCCGAGTCTCGGTTCCTGGCTCTGTGTGCCTGCTAAGAGCACTTGCTCCACTCTATCGTGTGGCTGCGTTTTGATCAAAGTCATGACATTTTATTAAACCTTATTCTCCCTTTTTTTTAACTTTATCATTTTTTAATGATATTCCCCAAATGTTGAGTATTTTTGAATAAATGATTTTATTAGAAATTGGATTGTTTACCTGATCTTCGCTCGCTCAGTGATTTCATTTCATTTGTAGGATTTGAAAGATGAAAAGAAAAAGGCAAAAATGGCAGCAGCTAGGGCAGTTCTTGAAAAGTGTACGATGATGCTTCTCACAGCTTCAAAGGTAAGACAATTTTTGTTGTACTGAGTTATAAATTAGAAAACCTGATTAAATGCATCCAATTTACATAGTTTTCATTTGTAAAAAAGATGAAAGTGCTAAGTTGAAATGTAGGCTGTAGTAGCACTGGATGTTGGGGGTTGAGGCCAGTCAGACATGGTCACTACCTGCAGGGTCTGCCCGTCTCCTTGGGGAGCCAGCACATTCATTCTAGAAAAAGCTGGGCGTGTTAAAAGCTGTTAAGTAACCATGGAGTGTTAAGTCTGCCCTTTCTTCATTCTGTAAATTCATAACTCTAATTCCTTCTTCTACACGATTGTCAGTCAAGAGCTTGTAATTCCAAACAGCGGTTGGCCAATAGATTGGTATAGTTCACCAACGAATAGTAAACATCTCATTAGCGGTTTGTTTCTACCTGCCTTTTCTACTCAGAGTACTTACCTCAGGCTACCATCAGTGATGCTCCCCAAACAGAATTCACTGGAGTCCACTTAGTAGGTCTTCTTTCATGTTTATATCAAGGTCTTTGAAGCTTTTTACTTACATCATTTTTTTAAAAGTCAAAAATGCATCCATAGTCATACCACATTGGTTCATTTTTCCTCATCCTTTTTTAGTTTTGCACATGTAAGCCAACATTTTAAAACAGTTTTAATCATGATGAAGTTATAGGGTTGTTTTTTTGTTCAAAAATTTTAAGTAAACTTATTGACACATGTAGTTTTGCACTCTGCCTTTTTCACTTAACTTGCTGTCGCTTTTTACTCATCCTGCTTCCGCTTTTAGTGAGGAGAACAGCTGGGTGAGCCAGGGACCCAGGAGATTTTGGTAAAGAACTATTTTTATTAGCATGGCATGTTCTCTGTAAGATTTTATGTGTAACAATATGGACCAAAACCTAAAAGAAAAACATTTCAATTGTTTTGAAGACATGTCTCAGGCATCCCAATTGTGAGTCAGCCCATAAAAACAAAGACAGCGTATTTGACCGCATGAAAGTGGCGTTGGATAAGGTCATTGAAATTGTGACTGACTGCAAACCAAACGGAGAGACTGACATTTCATCCGTCAGTATTTTTACTGGCATTAAAGAATTCAAGGTAAGAATAAAGACACTATGTTTTAATTTGTTCTTTCCATTTCAAAGGAGCATCATTATCTGTAATATCCATATCTGTAATATTTTAGAGTAGATGCTTCACAAAAGCAAATGCTTCTTTTTAAAGCATTGCTGCTGTGTACAAACTTTGTGTTAAGTAACATTGGGTTGGTGTAGTGTGTACAGAGAACACTGCTCGGGGCTATAGGAGCGACTGTAGCCCTGTTCCTCTGTGGTCTAGCTGTAGCTTTCTTCTGATCAGTGCCCTGTCTGAGGTGATCTTTTCTGCTGGGATTCCTGCGTTCCCTGAACCGCAGGGTGATAGTTTGAGTTGTAGTAATAGCACTAGTATTGATGATAATTTAAATTAGAAAAGGCACACTCTTACATGGTCATATTTACTGAGCTAGCCCTACTCTGAGTACTTAAATATGTGTAATCCTCAGAAGAATTATTATTACATTCTCCTTTATGCCATTGAGGAGACAGAGAAACAGATACTAACTAATTTATTAACTTGGAAGCGCCAGATTTGGGATTTGCTCTTAGGTAGTCTGACTCCAGAACCCCCATTTTAGAGCAGAACTTCCCATCAGAAGTCAGAGAAATGGTGAAGATGTGTAAGAACATTGTCTGAGTCGGGAGGATGCTGGGAAATCATCAAGCATAACCCCCACCCCCCCCGCCCACTCAACAGATGGGAAATCCAGGGCCTGGAAGTTATCCAGTGTGTTCAGGGCTGCCCCGCGCTGTAACGGACAGGGCTGTGATAGGGACCGCGGATTTCACTGTACTTTGCCTTGTAATTGTGTGATGGTCTGAGCAGTAACATGGGGTGAAAGAAAGTAATGGAAAGAACATTTATTTTCAAGGACCATGAGCTCAACAAACATTTCACTTGATTGCTGACTTCCCTTTTTTTTTTTTTCAAAGGTTTATTTATACAAGCTGGGGTACAGGCCAGAGGAGTGGGGCGGCGAGAGGGTTCACCAGAGACAGAGTGGGGAGCAGAACAGGCAGATCAGAAATACACTGCTGAGGGGAGCAGTGGGCGGGACAGGAGAGGTCTGCCGCACCATGTGGGATTCTCCCCGGCCGGGCGTCGAACTCGCATCGTGCGCTGCTGACAGCTCCACAGTGCAGCGCTCAACCGCTGCGCCACCAGGGAGGCCCTGACTTCCCTTTTTAGGTGGACATTATGATTCCCACATTTTGAGGAGGAAAACTAGTAAGCGGTGGGACCCTTTGGGGCCAGGACTCTCTGATCTCAAGCCCATGACCTAGTGTACACCTTGAAGCTAATCCCACCCTAAATCACTTCCTGAGAGAAAAAAAGCTACGAGCACAAAGTTTTTATTACTGAAATAGATCATAGAGATTATTTTTCTAAGTCTCTCTTTATCAAAGCTAAGAGAGGCAATGCTTTGTTAAAGGTCAAGGTAATTTGGGGAGCAGGAGGGCTTGGGCCAGGTCTTTTGCCTCTTGAGTTGCATTTCTGGATCCAGGCTAGTAAAGAGCTGTGCTGTGCCTTGGCTGCTGCTGGCTAATCTCGATGCAACCCCTGTCAGCATCAGACATTCTGGAGCACAGACCACTGTGAAGAGATTCAGTGTCTCTGTCAGGGGTAATATTTTTGGTATTTTATGTTCTTCTGATGTACAGTATACTCTGTAGGGGAAACTGGATATTTGACTTTGTATTCGTTCCTGTGACTATATGGACAGATATTATGAAACCACAGAAATGAATTACCTTCCAAGAGAAAAAAGAAGTCTCTCCTAAGGTGCTGTTTAAGAACATATGTTCTTTCTTTTTTTTCCTAAAGATTTATTTATTTATGCATACAGCTGGGGTGTAGGCCAGAGGTGTGGAGGAGGATGATGAGAGGATTCACTAGAGACAGAGTGGGGAGCAGAACAGGCGAATCTACTGAAATACACTGCTGAGGGGAGCAGCGGGAGAGGCAGGAGAGGTCTACGGCGCCATGTGGGAAGCTCCCTGGCCAGGGATCGAACTCATGCTGCAGTGGTTGCAGATAGCTTCATAGTGTTGAGACTTAATCCGTTGCACCACCAGGGAGGCCAAGAACATATGTTCTCTTAAAGGGAAAATGAAAAAATTTAGCATAAATGTTGTTTCACATGACTGCTTATTTTGTTGTAATTTTCTTTAATTTCTCAAGATCCTCATTGTCAATATAACTTTCATCCATGTTCTTTCCTTGCTTAAAAATAAATTCTGTCTACCTAAGGTGGAGTGACAATTGGAGACCGTGTGGGCCAAGAGAAGGGAACAAGCCCTCCTTTGTGGCCTTTTTGACCTTTGCAAGTTTTGGCATTTTCATGGGTCATGTTAAAATGGGGCTTAAGAGAGGAATAGTTTGAAGGGATATTCGTGGAAAGTCTTTATAAAAGGTGAACAACAAATGTTTTTTGTGACCCCAATCATGCACACCTCTGCTATTGAATCTTGGCCCAAGTTGTTTCGGTGACATGTTTCATGTGACAGAAGGAAAATAAAGTTGCAGTGGGACAGTGTATCGCACAAAGCTGAGTGAAGGCATGAGGGCAGCAGTGAGCATGTGCCCATCCCACATTCAAGGAACTCTGAGCACAAGATGGCTGAAAGGAAAGGATTTTCAGGAGCTGAGTGGGCAAGCCAGACTGTTAGGTCTCTAAGGACAAGATGCTAGAAGAAAAGTCTGTGCAGTGGAACTCTGCTGTGCAGTGGAACTCTGGGCTTGACTCTATAGATGGGGAGGGGCCCGTGAGAGCGAGGTGGCAATGTAGGTTTACATTTTAGAAAAATGTAAAAAACAACCATGGTAGAGGTTGTTTCGATCAGGCGGGTGCTGTTGGAGACATAGGACAAAATAAAGGATGACTGGTTCGGTGACTAGGAGAATTTTGCTGAATTAATGGAGGAAAGATTGGTGCCTTTCCCAGTCCTTCCCATACCTACACCCTCCACTCCCTTCCTCCGGGGCTCAGCACATGTTCATATGTGGGTGTAACATCTTCCAGGACTCTGCCTCGGCATTTTCTCAGTTGCAGATCCTTTACCTGAGGGCTGGTTCATTTTTTTCTCACAGATGCTTGAAGATAATAGTCTTTCTGCCTCAGATTCACTCATCTCATAAGAATGTCGTGTTAATGTCTATAGGGATGGCGCTTGCATGGCCATGGGTGGGTCTTGAACAATGTTTTATTGTCAGATCCTGGGTAATATAGTCATTACTAGAGCCCTCGGGCAGGGAAAAGAACTGCTGGTGTCTTTCAGTATTGACACATATGGCTCTGTACCCTTTTTGTACTCAGAGGAATATTGAAACTCTTCAGGAGAACCTTAATTTCCAGTCAAAAGAGAATCTGTCTATGATGCTGGACGTCCTCTTGGAGCATACAGAAGACTTCACTGATTCTGCCTACACCAGCCACGAGCACAGGGAACGCATCTTGGAACTGTCCACGCAGGCGCGGATGTCACTGCAACAGTTAATTTCTGTGTGGATTCAGGCTGTAAGAATTTTGGTTTATCAGTGTAAATCTTATATAGTATCTTTCCGCCATTGTTCTGAGGGCCGTGGAAGATAACAAAGACCAGGGGTGTGAATGTGGTCAGGACAGGGCAATGGTGTCTGGTGCTTTGTCTCCCTCCTGCTCTGCGAAGCGCCCCCCACTTACCCTCCCCCCCCCCCCACGCAGGGCTCAGAGGCATAGACCCCTACATAGAGGTTCCTGAGACCTGAGTCTCAGGCAGATGTGCACAGTTCTTAACTCTGAGGACCGCTGAGTCACAGACACAACGATTTAGAAAACTTACTGAGGTCTAGATGCAGTGAAGACAAGGGTGGATCCAGCTGGCGGGTAAAAGACTTTTTACCTTTGTACAGATTCCTGGTCTGAGATTGGTGGGCAGCCACTTACTGAGTCTAAAACTGCCTGCTCCGTCTGCTTAAAAACATGCAGTTTCTTTGGGCGAGAGTGGTAAAGATGGAGAGAGGTGGGACAGCACAGGGAGTGTGCGCCCACTCTCCTAGAGGCTGGATTGCAAAATTGAGACTCCCAAGACGTCTCCAGCACCATTTATTTATTTCTTAGACTTGGGTTATGACCAAAAAGTAGTTTACATGGCTTACCATGTACAGCGTGGATAGAAGAAATCTGGAAGTCATGAGCAAAAGCTTTGGCAGTAAAGATAAAAAGAAGGGTGAGTGTGGCTGAGAGTGTACTGAACGAAGCAACAGTTTACTTCCTTGTAAACAGATTGACGTGTGAATGCAGAGCAGATGAAAATTACAGATTTCTCTCACAATTTCATGGCACCATGTCATGGCAAATGCTCACATTAATAGGGAAACTGAACCTAGGGGAGACAGCAGTACTTTGTGTTTAGTTTGATATCTAATCTGAAGGCTAGATTGCTTCTGTGTTATCTGTTAAGCCCAACATTCTTTATAAAGACTTTCTGTGCAGAAGTGGTCCCTAGATTGGGAATCCAATCCTGTCAACATTTAAATTTGTAATTAGCACCTCACGCCTATTTCACCAGCAGCCAGGTCTCTGATTCTGCATACCAGATGTATTGTTCATTCATTTATTTTTTTCCAGCCCTTGTTACTGAATGCCTTTTATATGCCAAGGACTGGAAATTTAATGATGACTAAGAAAAACTTTTGTTTGCAAGAGTTTTGCAATGTAGAAGAATGTGGGAAGGGGTGAGACAAGAACAAAAAAGCTTTATAAGTATCCTGAGAAGCTTTGAAGGGAGGATGAATCCATCTTTAGGGAGAGGGATCAAGAAGTTTTCATGAGGATATTAGTAATTAATTTACATTCAAGTCCTTTAAAGAAGTGAATGCCCACTGCCCACAGATACTGTGGATTCACCGGTAAGCAAAATAAATGTGACCTTAGCCTTCATGGAGCTTACCAAGGCTTAGTGGGGAACATAGTCTTTAAATAAGCAAACAACAACAACAACAAAAAAAAAAATCAAAAAGTAAATGTACAATGGCATGATTTTTTAGAAAAGATTAGAGGAGTTAAGAAGAAGGTATAATTGAGACTGTGTGATCTGAGAAGGCCATTCTGAGAAAGAGACATTTGTGTAAGGACCTGATAGATATTTTCATTTTTAACTAGTTTGAAAGAACAGACAAGCATTCCAGACAGAAGACAGATTAGTTTTAGACGTGATACCTTTTTTTTTTTCCTAAAGATTTATTTATTTATGCATACAAGCTGGGGTGTAAGCCAGAGGTGTGGAGTGGTGAGAGGATTCACCAGACACAGAGTAAGGAGCAGAACAGGCAGATCGACTGAAGTACACTGCTGAGGGGAGCAGAGGGTGAGGCAGGAGAGATCTGCTGTGCCATGTGGGAAGCTCCCTGGCTGGGGATCGAACTCATGCTGCAGTGGCTCTGATAGCTTCATAGTGCTGCGCTTAACCTGTTGTGCCACCAGGGAGGCCCCACCTTCTTTTTTTAGACTTCTTTTTTTTTTTTTTACTTATGCGTACAACAACTGGGGTGTAGGCCAGAGGTGTGGGGAGGAGGGAAGAGAATTCACCAGAGAGAGTGGCGAGCGGAGCAGGTGGATCTACTGAAATGTGCTACTGAGGGGAGCAGCAGGTGAGACAGGAGAGGTCTGCTGTGCCATGTGGGTCAGCTCCCTGAACTAACTCCTGCTGCAGGGGCTGCCAGCAGCTCCCTTGTGCTGAGACTTAATCCCTTGTGCCACCAGGGAGGCCCTAGAGGTGATACTTTTACTATAGAAAACTAGATTTAAAAAAATTCACCAGTTTATGAAGAGGGAAAATATAACTAAATAATTAAAATTCTGTTTTACATTCTAGACATAAACAAGGGAATTTTTAAAAATCTACTTTCCTTATAGTTTACAAATAGATACAAAACTTATTATAATTCATAGTTGAAGTAAAATTACCAGATGAGAAATAGGAGCTAACACTGCACATATTCTTTTTAAAATTTTTAGCAAAGCAAGAAAACAAAAAGCATTGCTGAAGAACTAGAACTTGCTATGTTGAAAATGAGCCACAGCCTCAATGAACTTAAGAAAGAAGTAAGTACAGTTTGAAATTTAGCCTCTTTTCTTTGCTAATTACATATTGTGTGACTTGTGTGAAATCATTAGTGTTAGTGTGTGCCTGCTCCCAGATTTAAAAAATTTTCCTTTGACCTAGTTATTTTGAAGCCACTGTTTTATTAATGTCGTCATCCTCAAAGCTAGTACATGAAATATTCACGGTAGCTTTATTTAGAATAACCTCAACTGGAAACAACCTACATTTCTATCAGTAGGGCAACTGATATTGGTAAGTGAGTTTTGATATGACCGTACAAGTAGTATTTAGCAGTGAAAAGGGACAACATTGATATAGGCAACAATGTGGATGAATTGCTAACATTTTGCCGAGTGAAAGCAGCCAACTGTAACTCTGTGTGTGTGTGTGTGTGTGTGTGTGTGTGTGTGTGTGTGTGTGAGAGAGAGAGAGAGAGAGAGAGAGAGAGAGAGAGAGAGAGAGAGAGAGAGAGAGATTCCAATTAGAAG
>PVIJ01005831.1:0-73917 GCA_004024925.1 Scalopus aquaticus | reverse complement strand
TGGTGGTTACATAGATGTAATGTCAGAACTCAATAAATCTTACCCTTGGTACATTCAGTTGTATGTAAATTTTATTTTAAGAGATAATTTTTAGAAAATACTCTTTTGGCTGAGGCAATCTCGCTGTTCCTGAATGAAAACTTGTTCATCCCATGATTTACTTGGTCTCTCTCAGGTCACTGAAAGTCACTTTAAGTCAGGGGTTTGCAAACTACTACATCAAAGTTCTCTGTTTCTGTAAATAAAGTTTTGGGAATGTAGTCCCGCCTGTTTGTTTACATGTTGTCTGTTGCTTCTTCATCCTAACTTCAGAGTTGGGTAATTGTAATAGACAGTGTGTGGCCTAAAAAAAGCTTTAAGTATTTATTTTCTAGGCCTTTACAAAAATTTTTCCCAATTTCTGCTTTAGGTCATTAAACATAACCTCAGTCCAAAAGTTATGTTCCCTGAGTATTTTGATCTTCATTCAGTTTTAGGGACTTGCCCCTGCTCCCTACACCCCCAGCCACACCTACAGCTTTGGGAAGGTGTGTCTCTTGTCACCTTTTCAAACCCTTCACCCCGATTATCTGGCTTCTGTTTCTGATCTTTGTCAGCTGTGGCTCAGGAAGAGAAGAGAGGATGTGGGGGGTGGAAAGTTCTTAGTCACCGATACCCTTATGATAAGATACTGTGGGCTCAGCAGATTTTGAAGTTGGTTTTTTCTGGATACTTCCATGTGTCTGCAGAGGCTCCCCCATTTCTCCCGCTTACTGCAAGCCCTGCGAGGTGTTGCTTCCTCTGCTTTGGGGTGTGCTGGAGGTGGGACACGCAGTAATCACGTGTCAGCATTCCAAACAGATCCTCCTCACAGAGCCGTTCCTCTCCCTTATCACTAATTTCTTTATTCTTTCACATTTTTGAAAAGGGTGAAGAACTCGTGAAAATGAAACTGATTTTTGGATGTTTCTTTTGTAAATCATACACATGGCATTCTGACCTGTCACTTGACACTGACCTCTATTGAAACCTTTGTTTTAACATCTTGTTAAACATAGAAGGGTATGCCTTTCTGTGCTTTAAAAAAAAAAAAGGCTACCATTTCCCTCTCCCTATTCAATTTTAGCTAAACTATTATTAAAACTGTGATTAGCAGTACATCATGAATTCCTTTGGCAGTGGCTTCCTATGAGCTTCATTTTCCTTAGCCCTGAAATGGGTATAACAACATCAACCTCGAAGAATTTTGAGAAGGAATAGTGTCTAGGAAGCTGCTTTCACTACAGTGTACAGAGTAGGAACTTCATGTTTATTTTCTCTTCATCCCCTGGGGTTATCAGGATGTTCTCTCCAGAACCATTTATAAGATTTATGTGACCGTGGGCAAGTCATTAAGTCTCTAAGGACTTATTTCATAGTCCAAAATAAAGGGTTGGCATTAGATATTTCCTAAGGCCTGATGATTAAACAAAATCTTTCAAAAAATTCCTATGTGGTATTTTGTTTCCAAGGAAAGTGCATTTAATGTCTTTGTTTCTAACTGTAATTATTCTCACTTGATTACAGGAATGCAGACTACACAATTGTTAATTTTGTAGAAAGTCCTGTAATTTGAATCGACATTGGATTTCATCCAGGAAAAAAAAACTCACTTCATTCAAATCAGTTGAATTCAAAATCAGATTTTCTTAGGACACTGTTATTGAAAATGATGTGAGTGAACACATCATTTAAAACTTATCACATCATTAAAAAAAATGTCAGGGTAAGGGGAAGAAAAGATGTTGGAGGTAATAGGGCCTAAAGATCTCCAGTAAGGGAGAGCTTTGCTTAAAATTCACCCAAAGTCGAGTAAAACCCGGGATTTTGTTACTCTTCTAGCTGTTACTTCTGTGGTGCAGTGTGTTTCTAGAGCTAGAGAGTAAAGTTCTGATAGCAATTAACCCTTTGCACTCCGATGTCCCCTCTCAGGGGACATCGGAATTCTAGCATATCACTCGGATGTCCCCTCTCAGGGGACACTGCAGTTTATCCCTTTGCACTCCGCTGTCCCCTCTCAGAGGACATCGGAATTCTAGCATATCACTCGGATGTCCCCTCTCAGGGTACATTGCAGTTTATTAGTGATTAGGGGAATTGAGTTATTTCAACGCAACTTTTTGAGACATGCATGTTTTCCTGAAGTTTTATCTTGAAATGGCACAAGAAATTAAATCAAAATATCGTAAAATTACTAAGATATATACAAGAAATGTCAGCGGGTTTTGTGTCAGACGAGAACGTGCACTAATCAGCCTGCAATGCATATTGGGGAGTGTTACAAAACTTATCATACTGTACAAAATTATAAACAATAAAATATTGGTTTTTTTGCAAATATACATTCCTCGATGTCACCCAATTCATATTGGACCCAAGTCCAATATCATTATAATACGTTACTTGGTTCCAAAATTACACTAAATAATACGAGGGTCTGTAAATGCACGCTTCCGCCTCAAAGTAGCGTCGAGTAGCTGGTAGCCAACGTCCAGAATGGTTTGGAGTGCAAAGGGTTAAAGGTAGATGATCACCCCCCAGCCCCAAGAAGGGGTTCTGCCTCACCTGTCACCTGTCCAGCCTGTGTTGTGCCTGTCTTGATACAGGTATTTAACAGGATTCTGCTGAATATATAGTTGACTAGATTTCATTGCTACTTTTTCAAAGGTTAAAACACTGTTAAAAACAATTCAAAAACCATGAAAAGAAAACATTAATGATCATTCACTGCAGCTTAGTTTTCCTCTACCCTGAATACCTTACTCTTAATGCTGTTCTGTTTCTCACTGACTTGGAGTAGCAGAAGCATTTTTTTAAGTGAGAGGAAAAAAGTGTGTGGAAAAGAGCTGGAGGGGCATAGGATCGGCAAAGGGACCCGGAACTCTGTCTCTGGATGACCAGCTCGTCTTCTACAAATGGCATTACTGCCCACACCCTGGGGACCCACACGTGTGCAGTAATGCCACCCTTGGGAGAACTTACAGGCTCCCAATGCTGCACCGGCTGCGCTTTCACCACGTGCTTTACACTCCCCTTCAGTGGATCAAGTGCCACTGCTTCCAGCTTCCTCCTCTTTAGTTCTTAAATGTGCATGAAATGCCTGTTCACCAAACCTTACCGCTCTCTGTCTCTCACACCCCTTGCCCCCAACATCTGCAGCTTCATAATACAGCAACTCAGCTGGCGGCTGATCTCCTAAAATACCACACTGATCATGTGGCTCTAAAAGCATTAAAACTTATTGGAGTAGAAGGAAATTCAGAAGGTTTGGCAGAATATGCCTGCAAACTCTCGGAGCAGAAAGAACAGCTTGTTGAGGTGAGTAATACATTGGCTCATTAAAGACACTTCCGTTTAGTGACAGCTGTATTGTCATCGGAGAATATTAACACAAATACAGATTTTGGTTAATTTATATGAACATTTTCTCTCCTTTGAAATTCTAAAGGTACGCTACTTATCTTTTCTATTCTTACAATGATCTGGCCTCCAAAAAATCCTAACACAAACTACTAGAACACTTGTTAATCTTCGCATTCTCTCAGAGAGCTTAGAAATTGGAATAGAGCAACTGAGACACATTGCATGACCTTGTTTCTGTTTGAGTCTGTGGATCTCAGCAGGAAAGAGATGGCACACTTGAGCTGGGGTAATTAAAAGAACTTTCTAATAAAGAAGCTTTTTACCACCATGTAGAAAGTGTATGCAATAATTTGGGGCAGTGATAGCAGAGCTGCTGTCACTCCTAGGCCCAAATTGACAGGGAGAGTGAGTGGTACTGAGAGCTGAAAGGGCTTCAGGTCTTCAAAGAGCCTCCCTGACAAGCTGTGATTTCAGGAGTAGCCATAGAGTAGCCACAGCACCCTGCAGGGCCAGACCGTGAAATACAAGTCCTTGCTCTCCTCATCCCTGCTGGCCTCTTGCTCGGGCCTCCCACTGGCCAAGCACAGCTGTAGGCCGCATCGGCCATTCTCCCAGGATGGGAGACAAGTATGAGAAGGAAGGAGAGGACGTAGGGGGACAGAGAAGACACGCAGCACAGTATTTCTTCTCCCCTTTGCTGCCCAAATCTCTGTTATGTTGCTGATGCTTTAATTGCCATGTTTATAATAATTCAATTATTAGTGATATTCTAAGTCTTCTACCTACTGAAAATGTCGGACATCTGTTACTAAGAAAGATACCTAGGTAAGCTGAACTACATGTGTAAAAATGCTCAGATATGAATCATCTTGCTGTCTTCCTGTTTTCTATTGAGACTCATTTCTAATGAATCTCAAAGACTAAGGTTAGAAGGAAACTTTAGATTAACCAGACCTGCTGTTTCTCCTTTACGTGTTTATTCCTGCTAGGGAACAGTCTTAAAACGACTGTAAATGTATCTCCATTTTAAACTAGATGTGATTTTATCTTTTTTTATCGTTTTTTAATGATACAATTGCTACCTAATATTGCATAATCATTAATATAATGATTTGATATATGTATATTTTGTGAAATGTTTTCCACTGAAAGTTTAACATCCATCAAATCACATGGTACAGAGTTTTTTTCTTTGTGATGAGAAGCTTTAAGATCTGCTCTTAGTTGCTATAAAAACCACAAACAGTATTGCTGACTATGGCATCTTATGTTTTGCACCTTTTGACCACCTTCACTCGGTTTCCCCAACTTCCCCAGGTCTGTTACATTTGTAAACTAGATGTTACAACTTTAGGAAAGCCTGCTAATTATAGGAATCCTGCAGAATTTTTTTTATTTTATGTTTTAAGTCTCATGATTTTCAATCATTTTCTCTGATATAGGCTTTCTACTCACTCCATTTGTCTTGCCTAATCCAGTGTTATCTCCAGTGAAAGGTGTGTTGATTTACTTGAGTGGAAATGTTTGTTGATAGAATAGTTTGTAGTCACGCTGACATAGTTTAACCGAGCGGCCTGGGGAAAGTCGCTTATCTGAGCTATGTTTCTTCTATAAACTGTGTGGGCACTATTAGATCCTTTGAAAAATTCCTCCTGGTTCTAATATTTTGTGATCACCTTGCCTTGATCAGATAGGAAGTAGAAACAATACACTATATCCTCATTTATTCCTGCATGGTTCCTAGACAACAGAGCATTGTCATAAACTCAGTGACACACAAATTTTTTTTAATAAATGTGGTTTGATAGTTTCCGATAAGTTTTATGTGTAGTTTTATTTTCTTTATTAATCATAAAATAATATTGGGTATTGTGAAGAGTGAGCCTGTGAAAGTTGAACTATAGAAATGTTTCCTCACAGACCTGTCGACTGTTACGTCACGTGTCTGGGACAGAACCTCTTGAAATCACCTGTCTACACGCAGAGGAGACATTCCAGGTGACTGGCCAACAGGTATGAGCTGTAGCAGATTGTCTCTTCTATATAGTGTCTTTTCTGAGTGTCATAACGAGTTGTGTGGAAGGAATATATAAATGGTTCTGTGTAACTAGAGGCCAAAGCTACCTAGAGAAACGAAGACAATGGGACTTTCTTTGGTGGTGTGGCTGGACAAAGCCAACATTACGTTGGGTTTTTTGGCCATCTGCCAAGTGAGAGATTGGCCCCTTTAATTAATGGCTCCAGTTTATATCTACTTTATTTAGTCAAACCTTTTTATGATTAATTTATTTGTTTTTTGTTGCAGTAACATTGGTTTATAACATACAGGTTTCAGGGCCTCCCCGGTGGCGCAGCAGTTAAGCGCTGCGCTGTGGAGCTGTTGGCAGCGCACGATGCGGGTTCAACGCCCAGCCCGGGAGAATCCCACATGGTGCAGCAGACCTCTCCTGCCTCTCGCCCGCTGCTCCCCTCAGCAGTGTATTTCTGGTCTGCCTGTTCTGCTCCCCACTCTGTCTCTGGTGAACCCTCTCGCCGCCCCACGCCTCTGGCCTGTATCCCAGCTTGTATAAATAAATCTTAAAAAAAAAAAAAACCCAAAAGCATACAGGTTTCAGGTGTACAGCATTTTATCTATTTTAAATGAATCTATTGACAGTGGGATACAGATTTGTACCTATGTGATAATTTCCACTTTAATACACATATCTGAAAACAATGCCTGTATAGAAACATGCAGAAATGAAAGTTCTTGTGCTTATTTGGGAGAATTGTGAAGTTTTTTTCTGGATTTCCTATAATATTACCTTGTATAATTTTCAAAGGCCATTAAACCATTGGCATCCCATTTAATACTGTCCCTGTCATATTAATCTAAGGGGATAAAGTGAGGGACAGGACTTCCTTTCTTAGGTAAGCTCTAAAATATAATTTACAGAGTGTGCTTGTTTCATTTATTGTGGCCAGCCAAAAGGACTTAACTGCTAATCACAATTTTGGGTGATGAATGTGGAGTCCATGCATTAGTTGAGTGCAGTGGGAGCAGTGGTGCGTGCCCACTAGCAGAACTGCACTGGGTGTTGGGGGATGATTAAATGCACCCCGTAGAGACTGGTGTCAGAGGCGCAGAAGCAGGAACTGTAGGCGTGAGCCTCTGCAGTGATCGTCTGGTGAACATTTTGTTAGAGTCACAGGAACTCTGCTAACTGGGGGAAACCACGGCTTCAGTACTTGCTTGGTCACTTGAAGTCATCCTACTCGCCTTGGCTTTTTAATGTATTTTAGTAGAACTAAAGGGGTTGGCTTTTCTGCCATTTGCAACCAGCTTGTTATTCCTCAGGCCCTACTTGCTATTGGTTTCAATTGTCTGTTTACTGTTTTTATTGCAGCGGGATATTGCAGCTCTCTTTTCTTCCCAAACATGGTGAAAGAGCCTGTTGTCGACTTCTATAACTTGGGAAGCTTTTTTGTTCCCACAGCCTCAGCTTTTCCTCCTCGCCTTTGGCATCGGTCTCACAAAGGGATAATTTCAGGAAATAGAGCATGCCTCTGGTATAGTTTACATTATTTCTAGCTATCTCTGCTTTCGCAGTGTTGTTTTTATGTTTCCTTTAAAATGTTAGATCATATTCAGGGCATAGTTGAGCTGTCTGCATGCTGCCCGGGGATCTGGTGGCGAGGGGAGCAGTGCTGAGAGCCAGCTCATAGTCATGTGCGTGGGCAGCCTGTTCTCATCAAGCAGGCACCTGCTCGTCTGACCCTGTGCCCGTGGGGCTGGCCCAAGCCAGATGAACATCTAGTTCTCATTTTCTCAAAGGCAGCTTGACTGTCACATTAGTTTTCTGGAACCTCATCTTAAACCCAGAACCTAGTACAGCTTTGACATCTAGTAGCTATAAAGTATCAATATTATTGACTGAGTCCTTTTTTTTTTTAAAGATTTATTTATTTAGGCATACAAACTGGGGTACAGACCAGAGGCATGGGGTGGCGAGAGGGTTCACCAGAGACAGAGTGGGGAGCAGAACAGGCAGATCAATGGAAATACACTGCTGAGGGGAGCAGCAGGCAAGGCAGGAGAGGTCTGCCTCACTATGTGGGAATCTCCCGGGCTGGGCGTTGAACTCACGTTGCCGGCCGCTGCCAACAGCTCCACAACGCAGTGCCTAACTGCTGCGCCACTGGGGAGGCCTTTGTTTGAGTACTTGATGCAACATCCTCAGTCTGTGAAACCTAGAAAGCAAATAGAATCAGTCAATGCCTGTGGTCATGAATAGCAGTGAATGCAGCAAAAGAGAAGGGAGATGTAATGCACGCATCAAAACTCCTGATCCTGGTCCTGGATCTTTCTTTCTTTGTATGCTTTATTGAATGAGTGATCAAGTTTTATTTAGTTGGTGGGCTGTATTTTTGAGGTGGAAGCTAAGGTATAATTTCTACTAAATTCAGGTCACCAAAACAAAGGAAACTAACCAAACTAAACCCATAGGGTGGTGCGCAAAAGTACTGGGGTGGTGCCTGCTCACTTTCTGGTGTTTGGTGAGAGGTGGTGTGATATGCTGGGAAGAGTCCGGACTTGAGTCAGGCAGATCTCAGTTCCCATATCAGCTCTTCATACGCTAGTTACATGGTATCGGCCAAGTTGCTTGGTACCCACAAGCCTCACTTTCTTTAGCTGTAAAATGGACACAATCCTTCTTTGGAAAGGATAGTGTTTTGTTTGTTTTTGAGAATTAATGCTGGTATCTACCAAGCACCTAACACAGGACCTCAGGAGTGTATCTATCAAGTACTCACAGGCATGTGCATATGTGACTGCTCTCACACGATGACAGCCTTGTGCTACTACTACTGCTAAACCACCACCACCCCCTCCACCGCCTGTCTGTCATTATTACTGCTGCTACCACCACTACTGCTGCCAATTTTGCAATGGCTGCTATTACCACCACTACCATCACCACTGCTACTACCAGCACCAATACTCCTACCTCTTCTACAGTGTGCAGCACACTCTTTGTCATCTGAGCAGAACTCTGAATTGCCCTATGGAACACTGTTCATTGAAACAGTTTTCCTTGCCTAACAATAATTGCCCCCTGAATAAAGATTTGTATATAATAGTACATGCTATTTATCTGTAGATCAGATTATAAGAAGCAGTAAGTTTTGTTTTATGTATCTCTATAATTGTTCAAGAGGGACTAATATGTAGAAATTGTTTCAAAACTGTTTATTGAGTTCATTTGAACATACAGGCTTGAGTTTAATCGCCAGTGCAATTCCGATAACTAATATTTTAAAATTCACGCCTGTGTATATTGTGTTTCATTAGATCATTTCTGCTGCTGAAACATTGACATTGCATCCTTCCAGTAAAATTGCTAAAGAAAACCTCGACGTATTTTGTGAAGCTTGGGAATCTCAAATTAGTGACACGTCAACACTGCTAAGAGAAATCAATGATGTGTTTGAGGGAAGACGAGGTGAGAAACTGCCCATATACTGAAATATACTATTATTTTAATTCAACTTTGTTAGTTTTTTTAGTGTCAAACCTCAGATACAAAGTTAGTTATCTTGTTATAACCCAACTTATTTTATAATATCACAATATTATGAAAATATTAATTGTCCTTTATTTTAGTGACTAAGTAGTAAAATCTGTTAAAATACTGTGTAGTGGATTTCTTTGAATTATTATTAACACTCTAGTTTTCTTATTGAAATCGTCATTTCACATTTCTTCTAAATTGTTTCTAGTTTAATTAAAATTTTTTTATATATATTTTTATTGTTATTTATATCTTTTACATTTTGTATTTCCCTTGGGTAACCCACCACCAATTCACCCGTGATCCATCTCTGTGGTCCCTTTTGTTCTTTTCTACTCCATTTTGTGCCCTTATCCTCCCCTCTCCTCCCCACCCCACCTTGCTGTGTCTCTCTCCTGTTTGGTTTCCCTATAGTCCTGTTATAAGTGAAACCATTCGATATTTTTTCTTTCTGGCTTATTTTGCTGAGTATGATCCCCTCGAATTCCATCCATGTCGCTGCAAATTGCATGTGTTTATCTTCTTTGAATGCTGAATAGTATTCCATTCTTCTGTAATAGTTCTCTGAGTAATTCTACTAATTTCATAATGAAATGAATGTAGTTATTTGATTTTTGAATGGCTTTCCTTCCACTTGGTTGGAATCTCTTTCCTTGATGACTACATAATTTTGGAATATTTCCTGTGATGGGTAAGTTCATTGGTATTTCTACAGCATGTAGAATAACACCATGCAATGTACAGGAAGGCATGATTTTTACTCTTAATTTTAATGGCAATTGACAGTTGTGTTTATTTACCATTGTACTGTGTATTTTATTATTTATGTTCATGTTTATATATATATATATTTTTCCCTTTGAATCATTTTTGTTAGTGTCAAGCATGCTTGTTTTTTTTTAAATAAAATGTCAAAGTCATAGTAACATTAACTTACATTTTTATTGAATATGAACACTTAAACAGTCCATATTTCTGAGTTTATTTAGGGTAAATACTGCTTTGCTTTAGAATCTGGGAATGGCACTCTTTATAGATGTACCGTCATTTAAAGTAATAGTGTTTACCATGCTTCTACCTTTAATGATTTCTGTGATAGTGTGAAGGGCATATCATTTTGATGCTTTGATGAAATGTTCATAGTTACATGGATTTCGATATGAAGCAAGTTTCATATATTAAAAGGGAAAGTGTTAATAGTTGATCCACTTTTAAAGAGGAATGATTGCGTAGCCTTCGGAATTGTTTAGGAACTGCAGAGCGGCGCTGTGCTGTGGTGAAGGGCGCCTGGCATCTTCAAGCCTTTTCCTTAACTGATTTCAGGCAAGCCCTCCCCACTCGGCCTGAGTGTTCTTTTCATTCTTCTTTTTTTTTTTTTTTGAAGATTTATTTATTCATGCATGTAAGAACTGGGGTGTAGCCACAGGTGGGGTGGACTGTGAGAGGATTCACCAGAGACAGAGTGGGGAGCAGAACAGGTGGATCTAAGAAGTACATTGCGGAGGGGAGCAGCGGGCGAGGCAGGAGAGGTCTGCTGTGCCATGTGGGAAGCTCCCTGGCCGGGGATCTAATTCATGAGGCAGTGGCTGGGGTAGCTTGGTAGTGCTGAGATTTTTAACTCCTGTACCACCAGGGAGGCCCTTTTTTCTCATTCTTGAAAACCTTAAGTTGAGTGATCTCAGAGATTCCCGCCAGCTCTGGAAGTCGCTGGGACATGCTGCCTAATGTCAACACCGTGAACACGGGGTGTGGAGGCGCCCCAGCTGGGCATCCATCAGCCTGCCTCTCTTTAATATTGTTTTCCTTTTTTTTTTTTTTAAATCAGGTGTCACCAGCTCATGAAATTAAGAGGTTCCAAGGGGTGGGTAGGAGTGGCAGAGAATAGCCCTCTATTTTTCTGGAATGCGATCTGACTCCATGCACTTGTAAAAAATGTCTGTGTGTGTTTAGAAAGCCCCCCTAATAGACACAGCCATTCCAACAAGAGTGTGGCTCCTAACCACCGGCCAGCAGCTTCTGGTCTTCTCTCTGGCAGCTGTCAGCTTGGTACGGGTTTCTCTCCACTGTTTTAAATGCATCCTTGTTTCCATTCCTGCGAGCTTGGGGCTTAGCTGAGTCATCATTGCTTAAGCCCTTCTGTGTTCGTGGTCAGCAATTTCAATTTCATCTGCCACTGGAAAGGAACCTGAAGTCCTCTTTGTTCTAGTCTCCTTGACCTGAGGTTCTGATTTTTCTTCATCTTTGTATCTGGGGTCCTTGAAAGTTCTAAGCCCGGCTATTCTGCCAGCCTTTTAGTCTATCTTTTTCATTCCTATTAGATAAAGGCTTTATAACAATTTCTTTCTCCAAGAAAAATACCACCCATTTATTTAACAGTTACGCTGCCTTAATCTTGAGCCAAATACTGAGTAACAGTTAGAATAGCAATTAGCGGTCAATGAAGTTGAGAAGGGACTTCTTACTATAAATATAAATAAATGTTTTTTTTTTCAAACAAACAAACCCAGTTTCCATTTCCCATCATGGGGCCTCTTTCTCCCCTGGGGTCTGAATGATAATCTCATGTCCAGGGACAGAATTGGGTAGAAGTCAAAGGCCAGGCTCTGAAACCAGACTGTGGCCTCAGCGGCTTCCTCATGTCATCTTCCCATCCTTGAGGGTTTTAGACCAGCAAACTGGGAATAAAAATGACACAACTACCTTGTGGGGGTTAGAGAGTGAAGATTAAATAAAATTAAATAAAAAAGTTCCCACAAAGACCCTTTTCCTCAACATCATTACCGTCCCTATTCTTACCTTATACTGAAGCTAATTGCTGAAGGGAAAACATGGAGTCCATCCTCCCCCTGCCCCCAAACCTCAGTCTTTCCTGCTTCTCCCTTCTCCCCCATCTCCTTTCATTGCTCCTTGTTTCGGGACCAGCGCGTCTGGCGCCTTGTGGAAGACGATCCCATGTCCCGTTCCCACAGAAGAGCGCCTGCCCTTGCTTGCTCTGTACAGATAAGCCCTGCTGTTCCAGTGGGGAACCACTGCCCTCTGAAGGCTTGCTCCCACGGCACGCTGGTGCAGCAGGACCCAGTGCCCCCTTTCTTCTGTCTCTGAGATTCGTCTTTTTCCCATCAAAATTAGCCTTTTTAAAAAACAGCTTGGAAGGGTCAGTGAAAAATGAAAACCACAGGCTTCTAGGGTCTGTGGGGGCAAATGTGACCATCCAGAGATACATAACCATCAAGATGCACCCATATACTTAACAGTAGCTACCACCTCTGATGCCACTTGCTGTACGCCAGCTACTCTGATAAGTGCCCGGTCCCCATCATCTCACTTAGTCCTCTCAGTAACCTTGTGAAACGGGTATTCTTTCCATGTTTTATTTCCAAGAACACAGAAGCTTAAAGAAGCGATTGTCCCCAGGGTCCGCCTGTGAGTAAACCACACTGAGGTGGGAGTGATAGCAAAGATGAGGCCTTACCAACCACATGGGCCGCCCGTTAAACTCCAGTCCAACCCTAAAGTGTTCCAGAGAGAACGAACCAACTCTGGGAAAAAGACCCACTTCTGCAGCTGTGAGTCCTGCTTTTGTTCTCTCCCCACATCATTCGAGAAATGACTGGCAGATCCTCATCTTAGGCAGTTCTGTAACTACTGCTCTTCTGCCCCTAGTGCCCTGTTCTACGCTTCTGCCCCTGTGAAAGTAAAAACATGGAGTCCATCCTCCCCCCGATCCAAACCTCAGTCTTTCCTGCTTCTCCCTTCTCCCCTGTCTCCTTTCCCTCAGCAGACTGGGTGCATGGGCGCTGCTGTTCACTGATACGGGGAGCCCAGGAGGAAGAACATGCTAGTGCATAAGTGAGAGGCCACTCGGGACTGTGAGTCTGGACAAGAGTGGTCCATCCAAACAAGAGATGATGAGGCCATGATAGTAGAAATAGAATGAAAAGACTGATTTCAGAAGAATTTTGTCAGTGATATATATATAGGATTTGGTGATTAATTTAATGTGGAGATAAGGACGACTTTGAGGATGACAGGTGGATTTGGGTTAAAATGCCTGAGTCCTCCTCCTGCGGTCAGTCCTACTCCTGTCGATCCTTGAGTGGTTAGGAACTCTTTTTTTTTTTAAGGATTTATTTATTTATGCATACAAGCTGGGGTGTAGGCCAGAGTTGTGGAATGGTGAGAGGATTCACCAGAGACAGAGTGGGGAGCAGAACAGGCAGATCCACTGAAATACACTGCTGAGGGGAACAGCAGGCAAGACAGAAGAGGTCTGCTGCACCATGTGGGAAGCTCCCTGGGCGGGCATCGAACATGTGCTGAGACTGCCAATAGCTTCCTAGTGTTGATACTTAACCCCTTGTGCCACCAGGGAGGCCCTCAATCAATATTTTAAAGTAATTAATAAAATCTTTTCATTTTTACTTGGCATTGAGACTTCAAAATTCAGTATGTATTTTACACTTACAGCAATCTCAATGGAGCCTGGCCATGTTTCAGTTATGTGGCTAGTAGATTCCATATTCCACAGCACAGTGGAACAGGTGCATCCTGTTCATGCAATCGCCATTCTGTTAGAAAGCATGATTTAGTGCTTTTATATTATATTTGCTTTTATTAGGTGGAACTACATGAAATGTTTTTGTCTTTCAAGATGGCTGATATTATCAACCATTTGAATTACAAGATTCTACTTAATATATTATAACTGAACATATTTCCCTGAAATCAAGAAACAATTACTGTTCAAATCTTATCTCCAGTTCTTTCTCTAGATATAACTAACTTAAAAAAAAGTCTGTCGTCTATTGTGACCTGACTTTATACATGATCCAAAAGCAGGAAGGATAGAGCACAGGGGTACAGGGGGCATTGCCCATCATCTTTCTTTCCTTAGTTATTGTGCTTCCTACCATTTGTTAATTCACAGCCCAAAGACTATCATTTGCTTATTTCTTCCTACTTGTCCTTTTCTCCCACTGGGAGAATACGTGATGAGGTTAGCTGTCAAAAGTTTTGGTCTGATGCTTGCAGAAAAAGAAGCAAGCACTGATAACCAGTACTTATAAAAGAAGAATCTAGTTTTATTAGAGGTAGGCAGCTGTAAAAGGAATGAAGCTGGTTGTAAATACAAGTAAATGTCAGGGAGACTTCTTGCCTTTCTGCTGTTATATTGGAGGAGGCAGTGACTATCCAGCCTCGGTGCCTGCGAGAGGCAATGTTTATAGGCCTTATGTTCACCCATCAAATTACAGTCTTATTTCTGAATCACATGTAATAAGATTAAATTACCAAAACTAATGTATTGATATTCCTGTTTATTTACTAATATTTAAAAAATTAAATGTTATTAATAGAAAATTTGTTTTAAGTTATGCGTATTATTTGTAGGAGAGAAGTATGGCTACCTTTCACTTCCAAAGTCAATGGTAAGTAAAATAGTTTTGTACATTTCAGAATGTTTTTATTCAGAATTCAAATTATGATTTTATTATCTATTGCTACTCATCCCCCTTAAGTCACATTTCCAGAAAAAGTTAGGATATTATTAAATGTTGATTCTTCTGAGTCATTGAGTAGTGATGCAGATGTAGACCACACTCTGATTATTTGTTTTGGGTTTGGGAAGTTGAAGGAACAGGTGACATTTTATGAATAGTAAGAAGTCATGATTTTAAGTCAGAGGTCTTTTTATTCTCCATAATAAGGATCTAGCTTACAAGGTTATGTTAGAATCATTTTGTGCAGATCAAGAACTTTCATAATGCTTTCTACCTTGAAAATATGCCACATACAGGAGAAATATATGATGTATTATCCGAGCATTGGTCCTAGCATCCCTCTTGGGAATGAAAATCAAAATCGGATGCTACTTATATTTAAGGACTTGAAATCCTTACCTCTCTAAAACCGAAACTGAGGCATCTGGCTGTAATTACAAATAGTGTCCACTGGATGGCAGGCTTGATCACCTTATAGAGATGATTTCTGCACTTTTCTAGGCAGTTCCTTTTCAGTTTTTGTTAAACACTTTCATAATAATAATTGGTAAAAATACAAATAATGAAAGCACAATTAAATTTAAAAGAATAAGAAGAGATGTAAAAATCTAAGTAGAATAAGACCTCAAGGGTGTTTTTCTTAAATGCTTGGTATAGTCTACTAGACTAAGGAAGAAGAAAAAGATGGTAAGGATTTTTGTATGTGTGATAATACTTGTGTTTTCTCACAGTTAATTGTGCTGCTTTATAAAATCTTAATCTTTTTATTGTCACAGAAGAATAATGCAAACCTAAAATCATTAAAGACAGACAAGCCTGACTCTGAGGTAAGGAGTGGTTCTTTGCAGTGGCTTCACATACAGCCTGCCTTTCCCATCAACAATGACTAAACTGTTTGATCAAAATCTGTGTTTTATAGGAGCAAGCCAAGGTAGCAAAGCTTGGACTGAAGCTGGGTCTACTCACTTCTGATGCCAACTGCGAGATTGAGAAGTGGGAGGATCAGGAGAACGAGATTGTTCAGTGTGGACGGAACATGTCCAGCGTGGCCTATTCTCTGTATTTATTCACTAGGTAAATGGAGCTGCATCCTGATCCTCTTGGATGAGTTTTGTTGTAAACAAAATGTGCCATGTTAAATAACTGATAGACTGAAGCCAGTCACAAATGTAAAAAGATAATGGTTATAAGACTGTAAGTAGTTCTTACGACAGTTAAGTGAATGCAACACGAAGACATTTATTTCATGAGAATTTAGAAGGGATCCTCTTCTAGGTTTGCATCCCTTTCTTTGCATAACTTTGCAATGATTTTGCATTCTGCTTTTTTTCATCCTGTGTATCCATGTCTCTCCCAGTCAGCATCAGTGAGTTTAGAAAACATGACTTGGAAATCTTTATACAAGTGATTAATTAGATGCAGATCAAAAAATAATAGTTTTCCTTGGCTCTTATTTAAGGTTGCCTTAATAATTTTTGTAACTTCTTAGTAATTATATATACCAACATTTTTATAAGGTTGTCTTAATTTTTATTAGTTTTTAATGATTTGTATTTAATTAATATTTCTTAATAATTTGTATATTTACGATTTAACTAGCGTTTTAGTAAAAAATTTCAAGCTTACCAGAGTTTAATAGTTTTTAAAGTGCTCTTGGTTCATAATTTCATTTGCTCCTCACAACAGTTCATCAGAATAGGAAGAAGTTCTGCATAAATTACAGCGGTTAAGGGGCAGAGCTGGCAACTCTGATCTTCTGATCCGTGCCTGGTCCACTGCGCTTCTTAATGCATTTATAGAGGCTGAATCCTTCTTGGTAGTTTTCAATCTGGTATTCCCTAATCCTTCTGATGAGAGTGTTAGCACAGAGAGTATCATGATTATCTTATGGACTCAGAATTGAAACTTAAATCACAAGCCTCATCAAAGGTAACTTAGTTCCTGCCAGAGTTGTATTAGAATCAGAAATGAGAATTTCCTGACTTGCTCTGATTTTTTTTTCTATTTTGTAACGAAGACCTTTTGCTTATTGTCAGATTCACATATTTAATTTACGAAGCAAAATGAAAAAGGATAAAAAGGAAAATTCAACAGTATTTTCAACGTTCAATATTATTCCTGAAAATTTGGGATTTGTTAATACACAAAATGTTCTAGAACATTAATATTATAAAACCAATTTCAGGCAATAACTTTTTCTTACCTCCTTCATAATTCATTTTCTTTCAGGGGAGAGGGGCCACTGAAAACGTCCCAGGATTTAATTCATCGATTAGGGGTATGTTTTGTTTCCATTTTATGCTACTTTAATTCTGGGCTAAAAGTGGGTGATGACTGGTTTTCTAAATGACTTACTCAGGCCTACTTGTGTACTTGCGCTGTGCACACACGCGTGTACTGTGGAGTGATACACAAGTGCACAAGTAGATGCTGGCAGTAGCATTCTGAGCAGCTCTTTTGGTTATCTTTTTGGAAAAAACTTAACCACTGTAGGGACATAGCAGAATGGGCTTGAGGGTCAGTGGATGTAATCTTGGTTTTGGTTTTCCCAAGTAGGTTAAATAGCCTGTCATGAAAAGCTGAAAAGCTTTTGCCCTCTTCATTTTTTTTTTTTTTTTAATTTATACATACAAGCTGGGGTACAGGCCAGAGGCGTGGGGGTGGCGAAAGGGCTCACCAGAGACAGAGCGGGTAGCAGAACAGGCAGATCAGAAATACACTGCTGAGGGGAGCAGCGGGCAAGGCAGGAGGTCTGCCGCACCATGTGGGATTCTCCCCGGCCGGGTGTCGAACTCGCGTCGCCGTTGCTGACAGCTCCACAGCTCAGCGCTTAACCACTGCGCCACCAGGGAGGCCCACGCCCTCTTCCTTATTGAACTGGGATGAATGATATTGATGACATGGCACACGAGAGCACCTATCCTATGCTTGAGGCCATGACAGGGACCCCAGTTCGTATGCGCCCCTCTTTTCTTCCATATCCCCGACGATTCAGGGCATCCAGGGGGAGAAGCTCTGCAGACTGCTCCCACCGTGAGCTGCTCCCGTGTGACCTCTTTTTTATTTGTTTTAGCTTTAAAACTCTATATGAAAGTTATCAGTGAGAAGTTTCTTATCAACTATCCATAAGACATGTATCTAAAGAGTGTTTTTCTTTCCACCAGGTTTTTGCTGAAGAGGGCTTAAAGCTTGCTTCAAGTGTACAGGCTTTCTCAAAACAGGTAATGCAGGTTAACCTGCCTGGTGCTGGAGGTGATGTCATGAATATCCACTTTGGGAGTATATTATTAAGATATAAAGATATTTAAGATTTCAAAGATGGAGTTTTGTTGGAGTTGTTATTACTTTCTAAATTACATTTCAGCTGAAAGATGACGACAAGCTTATGCTTCTCCTGGAAATAAACAAGCTAACTCCTCTATGCCACCAGCTTCAGACAATAACTAAGACACCTTTGCAGAATCAGGTGTTTCTAAAGGTAAAAAGGGAGGGTGGGCTACTCAGGTAGACACTTGCAAAATTTTCATACTTCTTTATCAGGTTAATTTTCAGCCTCCTTTTCACCAAATAAAGTATTAATACATATAGAAGGGTGATTTATTTCTAATTTTTATGCCGTGACTATAAAAATCATTCCTTATCTGCAATTGCAGCTGATTCCAGAGAGCAGTAGACTCACCAAATAAATTTGCTTTTTGGTCATAATTAGTTCTGTGGCACAGAGCTGCTACCCTTAAATCCTCCTGTCATCACTGGTCTTACTAGGGCACAAACTCCCCAGGGTATGGGCTCGTATTTTATCTCAGGAAATTTTCACTTAGGCCAACCAAGACACTGAAAAGAAGGTAGTCCACTGCTACTATTTAGAGTGCTTTGAGTAGCCCCTACATAGCCTGAAGTAGACCATGTTGACTTCTCGTTCATTCTCCTGGGGGTTCCCGTGAAATAGTCATGAGAACTAGGCAGCAATCCCTGCACTTGTGTTCTGGGTGCTCAAGTCAGCTCTTGAGTTCTAATCTATGAGTTCTAATCTAATCTTGAGTTCTAATCTAATACTTTTGAGATCCCTTAGTCCTCCATAAGGGAGAAATGTCATTTTAAAGCTAAATAAAATGATAATACCTTTTGATGTATACTCCTTGTGATGAAATTTGATTGGCTTACTTTCTGTCACTCCAGGTTGATAAGTGTATTACAAAGGCAAGATCCGTGATGGCTATTTTGGTCCAACTTCTTTCAGTTTGCTATAAACTGCTGAAAAAGGTGAGATCATTTTTGTATCTTCAACTCACAGTTTAAAAAAAAAGGCTTAAAGGAAAATGCAAAATGAAATAATTTTGCAAGTTTTATTTTCACAGTAAAGTAGACACTAACTGTCTTATTTCTTTCCAGCTTCAGGTGGAAAACAGCAGGTGGGTCTCAGTTACCAGCAAAGACTCCATGGTTGCTAAAACCTGAGAGGCTTTTGAGGTCAGATCTCTGGAACATCTTGTCGCAAAACTGACATTTTAAGAAAGCAGATGTTCTTTGTATTTTCAGAAATACATTTCATAAAGAAGACAAACCTGAAATCTTGCTATATTTTCTGATCATGAAACCATTGTAAAACTTTTTGACAACTAATAAATGGCATGATAGTTGTTAGAATTCAAACTGCAGTGTCATTATCAAATGGAACATTGCCATTGATGTACTTGAACACCAAACCAAATTGTCTTAATGACCCCAGTTGTCTTAATGACAGTTTAACCCAAAGAGCTATCTTGAATATGTGACTACCTTGGGCACACTTTACCTTAACTCCCTGTTGTTTTTGTTGTTGTTTATTAACCTAAGCTTATCATTTAGAGCACCAATTTTCAGCAGAAACCGTACAGTACCTGTGTGGGAGAACATGGGCTTTTCCTTAATCTGTAGACTTTCCAACCCCTCTCTCTGTCAGTTGTGACTGGGCCTCCTGCCATCCCGTCACAGACCACCCATGCTAGTAGCTTGCATTTGTTCTCTGACAGTTGTCTCAGGCTGACATGCTCCCTATGTCCCTCCCCCCAATCCCAAAAGCTGGGTCCTGAAACTCACATCACAGAATCCTGCAGGAACCTGCTAGGAGATGGTTTGTAATTCTGGCATGTCTACCCTGAATATTAGCTGGAATCCTCAATCTATCTTATTTAAAAAAAATAGTAAGTCTACACTGTCCTCAGTAGTGATGAATAAAATAGAAGATATAAGATTGATGAAACTACAAAATTGTTTAAAATAAACTGTTTTAAAAAGATTTATTTACTTATGCATAGAAGAACTGGGGTGTAGGCCAGAGGTATGGGGTGGGGGGGAATTCACCAGAGTCAGCGTGGGGAGCACAACAGGCGGATCTACTGAAATACACTGAAAGGAGTAGCGGGTGAGACAGGATAGGTCTGCTGTGCTCTGTGGGAAGCTCCCTGGCCGGGATCAAACTCAGGCCGTAGCAGTGATAGTGCTGAGACTTAACCCCTAGGCCATCAGGGAGGCCCTAAAATATATTCTTAATAATCATACATTTTTTAATATATGCATTTGGAATGTTCATTATAAAACAGCATCTTTAGTAATTTTTAATTTTAGGTTTTAACACTTATTTTTGTGTGGTGGGTTTTGATAGAAGGCTCCGACTTACAGGTCTGTCCTTATAATACGGTAAACTTTGTTTTGGATTCGAGTGTTTGTATTTTAGTGCTTTGAAATCTATGGGATATGTCATTTGTCAAAGGGTAGCAGTGATAGGCAGGCTTGCTTGATCATTACGGGGGTCAGTTGTGACAATCTTCACCAGGTCCTGAAGAGTAATGCCACCAGTTAGCAAGGTGATGTTTTACTGACATAAACCAGAAACACTGAAAGCCTTGGGCAAAATGGGATGTGCATCCCTTAGTAACCTTTGCACTTCTCTAAAACAGTCAAAATCATCAAGCAAGACTTTTGTTCCCTGAAACTAAAATATTCTTTTAAATTA
This sequence comes from Scalopus aquaticus, assembly GCA_004024925.1. Lineage (NCBI taxonomy): Eukaryota > Metazoa > Chordata > Mammalia > Eulipotyphla > Talpidae > Scalopus > Scalopus aquaticus. The sequence goes on along the minus strand of PVIJ01005831.1, from coordinate 53,491 downwards.
CCATAGAAATAATGGGGAAATGATGTGAGGTAATGCTACATGTAAAACAGATGTGCTTTTCTTTTACCGTCTTTAGTATTTTTGTTTTTTGACATTTTTGGGAATCACTGGTTATGGTTACGTAGTCCTGCCACTGTAGGTGCTTGTGGAATTACTACCTCTATCATGTCTGGTTAAGTATATTTAAGCAACAGTCTTGCAGGCACTCAAGTTAAAAAGTTTCTTGAGAATCAGAAGTTTTTTAAAAATTTTATTTACAATACACTTTCACGTGCCCAAAATGAGAATATTCCCTTATTTAAGGAGCAGTGGTGGTCGGAAGGAATAACTTATGACTTCAAAGCATGAGAGGATAAAGAACCAAAGGAATTTACACAAGTGATTTCTTCTGTATTAAATATTATTTCAAAACATATTTAATGATGTGTTGATGTTCCTAAAATAAATTTTACATCTTTTATTTGAAATCCAATGTAAATAAGTTTATAATCAAACTACAAATTCATAGTCTTTTGTTTAAATAATGTGAAAGCTTTTGTTCCACTTGAAGGCATCTGTATATTTGAATTTACAGCAACTTCTTAGTAACTTCTCTGCTGGTTACCCTGGAGTGTAAAACTGAGTACGAGAGACACACTATAGCAGTAACCACCTTACTACTGCATTATAAGACTTCCATTTCAGGAGAGACTTTTGTGTTTTTCAAAAACTTTTATGCCTCATTCATTTAAGAAGCCACAGTGTTATAGCATGCTTTATCACAAAGAAGACCATTCCAGTAGCATAGGAGTAGAGAAGGTATGTTCTCTTTTTTACAACCTAAAAGGACATGAGCTGGGACAGAAAGGGTGGGACTAGACTGTAGAGTGTCACACGGAAGCCGACTGGGTAAGAAGGGCCAGCTAGATTTTGTGAAAACTTCCAACAAATGGAAAATTGAGGCAAGAACAGTAACTATGCCTCAGTAATTACAGAGAAATAATGTCAAAAATAATATTTACTTCCAGATTATAGGATGAGTAAATTATTTTACTTCGCTGCTTAAAATTTTCCTGTCTTTTCCTAAATTTCTTCAAGGTGCTTTTTTTTTTTTAAATCAGAAAAACATCCCTTGCTTGCCAGTTAGAGAGAAACAAAAGAAGAGAATGAGTACGTGGGGAGGGCAGAGCTGGGAGACTGAAGACAAAAGGGGAACCTGGACTTGTTGCCCAAGATAAGGAGAAGTAGGCTAAGTGAAGGTTCCGGCCTCCCTGCGGATGGTTGGTGTGAAACACGCCTCCTGTGTGCTTGTTCTTTAGCACACTAATCCCCTGGGCCAGTCAGGGGTGAGAGTCCTGTCTTATTTTGCTTCACATCGGTCCTCATGATGTGGCTGTTGTGGCATTAATGCGTTTCACTACGACTTCTTCATACTGTTCTTGGGTGAGCAGCCCTTCTGTAATGCTTTTACTTTCTTCAAATTTGGGCAGCACAACTGCAATGTAGCCTTCGGTGGATGGCTAGAAAGGAAAAAGAAGACTTAGTACCTTCAACGGATAAGACACTAGAGGACAGTAATGGGACATGCCTTCCCCCTAGTTACCTTCTCTTGAAGAATAGATGGCTCATGAAGGATATTTTCATTCACTTCCATCAGCCGACCTCTCACACAGCTATAAAAAAAAAAAAAAAAAGCTTTGTGTTGAAGAAAAATATTACCTCTTTTGTTTCACTGAAACTGGTTAAAATGTAACTCACCTGGATATGGTATATTCTTCTCCATCGGAGCAGTAAATCTTACACAGAGGTGCCAGTTCGGTCAGAAACTGTGCCCCCTGTATAATAAAAGGGAAGAAGTAATTAGTCGTTGAACATTTTTGCTTTCCTTTGAGAGAGTTCTCAATGTCCTAATAGGATATATTCCTGGAACTAGTATTTGTGTAACAAGTGCCAATTCTTTGTCAAGAACCACCTTAGGCTCTGGGAGGAAGGCAGAGGAAAGATTTCAAAAGTAGAGGAAAAGCAATAATAAAAAATCGTACATGACAGACTGTGATAAAAAATCGTACATGACAGACTGTGATAGCAATAGTATAGGAACTTAGTTTCACTAAATTCCTTCTTTTTATATTAGAACTTAATAAAGGAACTTCTTTGTCAGTCACTAAGACTTTTAGAAGGGGTATTTTTCTAATTAAAATAAATTCACTTTGAGGAGAATTTAGAAAATAGACAAAAGTGTTAAGTAGCAAATAAGAATAATTTACTCATTATCCTATAAGCCAGAAGCAAATGCTACATTTTGACATGCATCTATTTGAAGGTTATGGAGTGGTTATTGTTTTATGTACCCCACTATATGGTTGTAGCTGGGGAGGTTCCCGAGGAGGCTCATAGGAAACTGGAGCAGGGATGTCTCATGTGTTGTTCTTTCCCCCTCCCCCCCCCAAACTGTCCTGTAGTGAACACAGGCATTTAACATCAAGATGCTACTCTTTACAATCTCTTTACCATGCCAAACAGTAATTAACATTCAGATTTATTACCACATTGGCTTCCAGTCCTCCGCATGTGGCTACTTTATTGCAAAATGCTCTTCTCCCCAGAGGGTTTGTCTACCACTAGGTCTGTGTCAAAAGAAAGGTGTTTGAACTTCTTTTTACCTCCTCCCTTGGAAGAATAAATGATTGGCAATGCTGAGAGCCTATCAGAACTTATTTGTAATGGGCTCCACATGCAGGCCCCTCTGTTCTTCAGTAATAATAAATGCGTTACTATACCGGACAAATATTCATCACAGGAACTTTACACCTTTTTAACTGTTTTACTTGTAATTTGTAGACTTTAATAAAAGAATGATCCATGCTTTACTTGTAAGTCCTTGTGCTTCCTAAGTGAGGAAAAATTAATTATAAGACATGTTATTAGGAGACTTAATGCCTACAAAGGGAAGTATAAACAAGGTCTAGAACTAAGCAGAAAATGCTTAGTATGAGCTCAGTAAAGAAAGGACCTAAATCACCCACAGAAACTCGCCTGTACAGTATGTAAGGATACTTTAGTTGGCGCTGAATTGTTCTTGATATAATGCCCTCTTTTAATAAAATGTCCATCTTGCCTAAGGTTGTACATTCTGTATGACTGAGCATTGTATGATGTAGAGGGTGTGGACAGATGTGCATTAAATCGGCGATAATTAAGGAAATGAAAATGGAAATATGGAAAACCGAGCAAATACTGGGTATTTTCTCAGTTTGATTTTATACTCAAAATAGGTCTTTAAAATTTATTTGTGAAAATACATGGCGCGGATCACCTCAGTTTTATAAAACTCGAGATACAGGTTTTAATAAAACTAGAAGGGACAAAATATCTTGATATAGTATTCATAGAGTTGCCCTTTCAAAGGACCATCTTTCCCATCCTCTATCCTGGGGAAGGTGATATGAAACCTAACATACAGATACTACACCTTCTGAAATACCTCATTTTTCTTGCTATGAGAATTTCTTTATGGTTAAAGTATTTTTAAAACCCACACCTCAAGCTACCAGGAATTATGCTGTGCATACATTATAGATTCTAAAAATAACTGATCTATAATTACTAATTACTATGATAGAGGATGTAAGTAGAGAGTAACAGGAACATACCCGCTTAAATTTCCCAGAAACCTTGTTCAGAAGTCTGCTACAGTTGGTACTGATTTGGTATGAGATGCTTTTGATTGTTTTTCCACTTTGAAGAACTGGATGAGATCCTGCGAGTGTGATGACACATATTCTACAAAAAGCAACAATTTATTCTGTGTTACTGCCTGATGTAATTTTTCCTCCTGTAACACACCATGCCTACTAGCATATGACTCTCTGAACTGGATCAAACTTTCATTCCATTCCATTTTCCTCTGGCTAACGCTGGAACTTAACTACATAAGAAAAGTCAAGACTTTGAATTTCCCTCTTTTAGAGGAGAAAATGGAAGTGATTTCTTTCCCAGAAAGAGGCAGAGTTCCGGAAGTCTTTGGGTAGCACTGAGAAGTAAGGCATGCCAGCATGACTGAATACAGATACCACCTGTGCTCCCTCTGTGGACTCTGGCACTTCAGTGGCTAGGCACAGGCGGGTTACTTCACATAGTAGTTGACTGTGGCTGTGGTTCTCATTTGAAAGTTTGGAAAATCAAGTTTATTTGTTCAGAATGAGTAGGCAGTGAAAGGCTCATTCTTGTCAACCAAACCCTCCTATAATAATACCATTTCAACACAGTGGAAAACAAATGAATATTGTTAAAGCCAAGACCATACCAGGCTACAAGACCAGTAAGAAAGTCTTTGCGGTAACTTAAAATTTCCAATTTGCTTACCGGTTAGAATGCTGTAGAATACAGTGGTCCTCACAGGGTTTTCCTTTGACATCTAGAATAATAAATAAGTCTGTTGATTGAGTCCGTACTTATTACCACTGGGTACTAAGTTGGTTCATAGAGTTACTCATGATGATTAGATACAAACTGATCATTGGTACTGATACCTTCATTACTTAAAAAGATACAAATAAAGACATCCCATAAAAGTACTTAAAGGGACCTGGCCCAAATAGGATAATTTATTCAATATTGAAGTGATTAACTCTGTTCCATCTTGCTTTATCCTCACTTTATGAGTACATGCTCTTAAAAAAAATGTGATTGACAAGCATTCTTTATATGATAGTGTATATTTTGAGGTGGAGTTACCATCTCCAGTTCATCCTGGTTTGCCCAGCACTGAAACCCCTCAGTCCTGGATAAACCGAGTCGGTTGGTCACCCTAAATTTGGTTAATAAAACTATGCTACAATATTTTTTAAAATACCGATTATCCCTGAGTTGAAGGAAGCAAATAGGGGTTAGAGGATGCACCCACCACTGAAATTGACTGTGTAGACACAGCAGTACAACAGGGTACCTACTTCCATGTGGCAAAAGTTTAATACCGGCGGCTACTCTTTAAGTAAAATGTTAGATTCTGCTCTCTATTCTAACCACTCTCTTCTCTCCACCCCTACTACCTCTACCTTTGTTTAGACCTGATCATGTCAGTCTCTTTATGTATCGCCATTCCCCGTAGGACTGAACCCTAAATTCCTTCTGGCACTCAAGATTACAATACAGTTCTGTCTCCCCTGGTTGTCGCACTTTAGACTCCTATTCTCTCCGTAAGCAACCTACCTTCACCGCACTGCACTCGCCAACCCCAGAATACACCCCGCTATATTTCAGGCCTCCAAGCCTTCGCAAACACCTTTCCTCTGCCTAGAGGTAACCTGAGATCCAGTTCGTTCTGACATCGCGGAGAACGCGCGTGGTTTACGATCTGTCACCATAGCCCTGCAGCATCAGGCCAATGCGGCCGAGGAGCGCCCGAAGTCATTCCCCACTTACCCGCTTTGTACCAGCGAGTAAAGTAACGATCCACAAGCGACGGCACCGCGGACTCAGCAGCTACTGGCTCTGTAGCCATGGCGACCTGGAGGGCCGCCACCCCCGCCCTCCCAAACCCGGGGATTTCCTCCCGGAAGGGCCCGGGAGGAGGGCGACTTTTTAGCGCACGTGCCACATCGTGCGCACGCGCGCTGCTCTCCAGGGCCCCAGGCTCCGCCCACCAACGCCAATTATTGTACTTAGAAGTCTGACGTCAAAGCGCAGGGCGAATACAATAGGCTGGGCAGGAGGGCGGAGAAAAGAGGCTGAGGCTCGCGCAGTTCCACCCGGGATTTGGGAGCAGGCAGGCCACGCCCCTCCTCGTGACGTCATTCTCGCGCCGAGCCGCGCGTGTCTGGCCTGTCGTGCACGTCAGTTGCACAAGCTGCTCCTCCTCGGGCCTTCATCCGCTATCCCCCGCCCCCGGTCTGGAAGTCAGGCGGTAGGGAAATACCGTGCGCGGCCAGCCGCGGACAGAGCGGGGCGCGTGCACAGCCCCGGGCTGGCTCCTGCGCGTGGCCGGGGAGACTAGGGCGAACGCGTCACTGTTTTGGGCTCCTCAGAGCGCGGCGCAGGTGAGCTTTTCAAGGACCACCACGGGTGGGGAGGCGAGCAGCGGACTCTGTCCACCTGGGGGTGTCCTGATGGAGGGAACCTTTGGACGCCTAACCTCTGCCCGCTGCAGGCCCGGGATTGGAGTGCGGCGTGACCACCTCTGGCTTCGAATCTTGAGTTCTCTCTAGACTTGCCCCTTGCCCCACCTGTGACCGTCTGGGGGCTCTGGAGGGCGGGACAGCCCGAATGGCGTGCTGCTCCCGCAGCTGCACTTACCTGGTCGCTTGATTCCTTGCAGGAGTGGACAGTACCACTGAAAGCGAATCAGTTCATGTAAGAAGGTGATGGTTATTAGAGGAATTTTTTGGATGCTCTTCTGTGCGTGCTTTCTCGCGTTGGTGACTTTTTCGTGGGACTGTTGACCCTTGTGCTTTTCCATTTAATGTGGTGTATTATGTGACCTTTACCTCCATGAAACTGTGACCTCCGTGGAGACAACGACTGTCAGTTGTCTTTCGTCTTCAGATCCTAGCTTTTGAAGTACTCAGTGTTTGAAGTAGGCCACACACCAGAAGGGAGGAGTGATTAGCACTATGCAAGGATTCATACTGTGTTATTGACAGCCACGGAGCTAACCAGTGAATCGTTAACTCAGCCAAGTGTGAGCAAGAAGGAGGCAAAGATAATTTTCAGCTTGGACAGAGGACAGAAATATCTTATTTGCAGATAGGGGAAACTCATTTGGTGGCAGAATAAAAAGTTCTTCATTTTCCAAGTTGCATTTCATGTACTTGTGAGACATTCTTCTGAACACATCAGGAGATTGAAAATGTGGGCTTATTCTTCAGTTTGGGGATGGTCGGCGCTGGATATTTAGATTTAGTCAACATGTGAGTGCTTTGCCTGGTACTTAGAGTTGTGAGCACAATGATTAAAGAGGTGGATGGATGAAGAGGCAAAGGAAGAAAATGGCAGAGGCTTTATCACAAAATTAGGAGAGGATCCAGGAGTGATCTGTGATATGGCGAGAGCACATCTGAGGAGGAAGAAAGGTTTTTAATTGTGGGCTGGGAGAGTTGGTGATTCCAGATACAAAAGAAAGCATGCTAATAAGCTAGGTCCTGAAGGAGCTGGGAGGATACTTTCCTAGCCATGAAAAGGAGTGGGGAGTTCTGAGAAGGAAAAGGAGTAAGGGTAATGGGTGAAAATTAAGAGAAGTTCTCTATGAATTGGGGAGGTAAGAGTAGGTAGCTCCTACTGGCAGGCTGTGTACTCAGTGATTTGGGAACTTGGGTTGTTTGCTGTATTTGTCAGTCAAGGTTCAGTCAGAAAGGTAGAAACCACACAGTATTTTCAACAGGGACAGTTTAATATGAAGAACTGATTAAACAGCTATTGGAGAAGCAAAATGCTAAAGGGAACCATGAAGTAATATAAAAGATGAACTGATAGATATAATCCCAAGTATCTAAGCCTCGAGATCAAAACAAGGGCAGACATTGGGGCTCCCGTGACCTGACCTTGGAGGATAGATTCTGTAGAGCTTGGACTCATTTCTGGTTGATACCTCTGAAATCCATAGGAGGAGCACCATGTTGCTGGATGTTAGCTGTCTGGAGGCCCGGGGGAGAGGGGAGGCTGCCTGATTTGTGTTATTCCCATGGGGGGTGGGAGTGATGAATCTGGTCCTGGGAGTTCTAGGAGTAGGGGGACCCTGCAAGGATTGAGACCCATTGCTGGGGCAACATTGATAGGAACAGCGAGATAACAGGAAAAAGTGAATCATTCTTAGCTCCCTACAGATTCTTATCTAGGGTCCATGAATCCCAGGGCTTCACTGGTTGTTGGTGAGTAGAACCCAAGTGTTTAAGACATTTTGATAATCTGATCATGGTGACAGGAACAGCGCTATGAACATGATAAACCTGCATGAATGACAGCCAGAAATGGCATGTCTGACCCCTCGTGCTTATCTGTTCTCATCCCTTGCTTATTCCCCTCTAGCTAGATATGCCAAGCATTCTCTTATCTCAAATATGAATGTGACTTATTACCGTTAAGCTGTTCCTTTCTGTCTTAGAAATTAATGTTTCATAAAGGGTTCTTTGTTCGTTTCTTTCAGGAATCATTTCATCATGAGAAATCTAAAGTTACTTCAAACCCTGGAGTTCAGGGATATTCATGCTCTGGGGAAACCTCAGTGCTTCTGTCTCAGAACTGAACAGGGGACAGTGGTCATTGGCTCAGAACGTGATCTGGTAGAAGTAGACCCTGTCACAAGAGAAGTAAGTTATTGATGGAGATTCCACCATGAGGCATGGCCCCTTACTTGTCTTCTAAACTTGCTTCCCCTACACAGACCTTACGGTTAATCTTAAAGAATTCATAACTCCTAAATGAACATTCCATTTACTTTATGTTGATGTCATATTAGGCAGAGTTTAAATAGTAACTGATCTTTAACTCTGCCTTTATTCTAAATCTAAGTTGGCAAAATGCTAAGCTGTTTTGTTTGGGTGCCTGCTCTACAATGTAAATACTACATAAAACAGTGACCCTCAATTGGGAATGTAAATAAAAATTGCCTGTAATGGTTTCTATTTATTTATTTTTAAGATTTGTTTATTTATGCATACAAGCTGGGGTACAGGCCAGAGACATGGGGCGGCAAGAGGGTTCACCAGAGACAGAGTGGGGAGCAGAACAGGCAGAGCGACGGAAATACACTGCTGAGGGGAGCAGCGGGCGAGGCAGGAGAGAATTCCTGCGCCATGTGGGAATCTCCCTGGCTGGGCGTTGAACTCGTGTCACCGCTGACGACAGCTCCATAGTGCAGCGCTTAACTGCTGTGCCACTAGGGAGGCCCTGTTTTTTAAAACTACGTTTCAATCTCTATGATGTACCAACTGAATCAGAATCTTCACTGCTGGATCCTGAGCATACAAAAATTCTTCGTGTTGATAATGATATCTTCCCTTAATTATATTTTGCTTATTTGTTTTGGCAAAAGGTGAAAAATGAAATTCCTTTAGTGGCAGAAGGCTTTCTCCCAGAGGATGGAAGTGGCTGCATTGTTGGTATTCAGGATTTGCTGGATCAAGAGTCGGTGTGTGTGGCTACCGCCTCTGGAGACGTCATACTCTGCAATCTCAGCACACGCCAGGTAAGCAGAAGAGGCTTCATCAGACAAGTCGCTTGTTTTATATAGATGTTTGAGGAATTGGGAGCCCCATTATTTACGTATTGTGCAAATTAGAGTCTTTACATTATATATTTCTTTATAAAAATTATTGGCATGGCTTTTGCTCTGTTTTAGAATTCTTCTAAAACTCAATTTTTGTCTACTGCATCTTTTAAACAGAATAATCAGAACATTCCAAATTGTAACTTAAAAAAAAAAACAACCCGGTTATTCTCATGTAGTATAGTTCAGAATCTGATCTCAAATTGTAACCTTTATTACTTAATTTAGTAGATTTTTGAAATTTTAATGACTTACATTTTTAATTATGAATGCTGATTAAGCCTCTCATTGATAGCTAACTTTGGATACCCTGAGCTATAGATACTTAAGTATACTAAGATACTCACTATGTGTATATTTTATGACTTCCAAAGGAGGTAGATTTCAACCATTTCTCTCTTTTTCTCTCTAGCATAGGGTTGAATTTCTGTCCCCACATTCTTTTTTCTTATTTATTTAAAGATTTTATATATTGTTGCATAGAAGAACGGGGGTGTAGGCCAGAGGTGTGGGGGTTGAGAGGATTCACCAGAGACAGAGTGGGGAGCAGAGTGGGCCGATCTACTGAAATACACTGCTGAGGAGAGCAGCAGGTGAGACAGGAGAGATCTGCAGCACCATGTGGGTTAGCTCCCTGGCTGGGTATCGAACTCAGGCCGTAGTGGTAGTAGCGCTTAGACTTAACCCTTAGGCCACTACGGAGACCCTCTCTCCCCACATTCTAACAGCCAGTCTGAGTCTTTAAAAAGTTTTTTTTTGTTCTTATACTTAAACAGGTATATTAGGAAAAGGGATAGGACAGTAAAGAACGCTTGCACAGACACAGGCAGGCAGGAAGAGCTGACTGATTCTTTTAAAATTTCTTTGATTACCCCATCAGTTGTCATCTCTTTTACCATGATTCTATCCCAAGAGTTGTAGTATAACTAATAGAAATGTAATAATGACAGCTGACGTTTATTAAATGTTTACAGTGTGCCAGGCGCTTTTCCAAGTATGTTTCATGCAGGATTTTCTTCCCAATGTTATGAAGTAAATTGTTGTTTTCCCATTCTTCAGAAGAGGAAGTTGAGGCTTTGAGAGCTTCAATAACTAGGCTATAGTTGTACAGTTGTCAGAGGGTATTTTTTTTTTAACTCTAAATTTGCTAACTTTGCTTTTAAACATTCTGTTTAATGCAATAATAGATCTTTCAGTTACTAGTGAGCAGTATCAGAACCATCAAGTACCACTTAGTTAGTGTTCCTCATATTTAGAAGCTATGCTTTTACTTTTAAAACATTTTAAACTTTTTTCCTGATTTTTAAGCTCAGGTGCTAATTCTCCCTATTCATCTCTAACATAGAATGTATGTTCCTTGTATCTTAGCAGACCTTTCATTATCTGTTCCCCAAATTCCTTTTAGCATCACCCCCCCCCCCCCGCTCTCCCCATCATTCCTGTGTGTCTGTATCTTATTGCTCTAGTTGCAGTTGATTTTTAAGTGCTTTTTACACCTGCACCTCCCTGATCTCTCTCTTGGGCCCTATCATCACCCTTCATGGCACCTCAGAAAAGCTTGCCTGGGTTTTCTGGGCCATTTGTCATCCCCTGTTCAGAACCCCCACTGAATTCCCAGAGACCTTGGTTATAGCCCTAGTTCCACTGGAAAGTCATCTTTGTATCTCCTTCATGAGCCAGCTCTGGGAGGAATGGAGTGGCCTTAGTCACTTCCAGCCCTGTGTTATGCCTATTTTCTTAATACCTAACACTTTTTAATACCATAATACATGTTCATTGATTAAATTTACATTTGGATGTTGTATTTTTGTTTTGAATAAGATTATAGTCAGTATTTACCCAGATTCTGGTGTTTTGAGATCTCTTAGTACTTTTCTCTTGTCTCAGCTGGAATGTGTTGGGAGCGTTGCCAGTGGTATCTCTGTCATGAGTTGGAGTCCTGACCAGGAGCTGGTGCTTCTTGCTACAGGTAAACTCATCGCTGCTCCCGAGCTCTGGGCTTTGTAATAAGTGATTCTTGTTACCTTACAGGCTCAAGTTTTAGGTTACTAAGTTTTAAAAAAATTTATTTGAACAATGATACCATCATTATTATCTAGAAGGAATGTGTCCTTTATACTCACGTTTTACCCTTCAGTAAATTCTTTGAAAAATGGACTCATTTAGCTTTTTAGTCTTTGAAAATTGAAATCAAAGTTCTAAAACCTGGAGATACTACCAAGTCCATAGTTAGAAATATCACTAGTATTTATTTAACCTGCACTAAAGAGAAGAGTTGCTATATAAGCAGATTCTAAAACTATCCTGCAACTCTTTTAAGTGCTCTTACAAGCTCTCAAACACTGCTTTTTTCCTGTAAGTCTCTTCATTTGGATAAGTTTCTATAAACTGGCAGCCTTATGAGGAATATTTGAAGAAAGACCTTGATGACTGAAGTGTGAAAGTCAGCAGAGGGGGCTTTGTGTACCTTTATGCTGGTTCACATATTTAAATAGCTGAGAAGAAGCACCAGGTGGCTTATCCTGTCAAGGCTTTTTTTTTTTTTTCTTTAAGGAGAGCCAAAACATTAGCATGACCTTTTTCTGCTCTGTTCTGACTGTAAATTTCTGTACTCCAGCTCTGTAGTTTATAGTTCATAGATGCTTGTGGAATGGCAAATTTGTTACATGAAAACAAAATTGTTCTTGTTTGCGCTTTTTCAAGGTCAAGAGTCCCTAATTATGATGACAAAAGACTTTGAACCAATCATGGAACAACAAATTCACCAGGATGATTTTGGTGAAAGTGAGTATAGCCTCGAAATATTTTGTGACCTGAATTTCTTCTCAGTCTTGGCCATTTTCTTATATACTAATAGCCACTCATAAACCCAAAGAACCATGAAGCTTAAACTTTTATTTAATGTTTGATAGCCCAGTTCCTTTAGCGCATTCCAAATCTGAAAAGGCGTACCCCAGATGCCTCTCCACGTCTGAAATTGATTTTGTCAGTGACCTGGGCAATGGAAACCTGTGCTTAGGATTACCAGGATAGTTATTGCCCAAAACTCAGCAAAGGCCTAGGCTGGGGGTTCAATGAAAGAAACTGTACTAACTAGAATAAGCGTACTTCTGGGGTATAATTTTGGGGAGAAAACGAGAGTTAGAGGCTTATTTTTGTTTTTACTGATATGCCCAAGTCTGGATTTTTATGGGAAAAATAATTTTCAGATTGTTTTCTTGCTAAGATTAACTGTGGTGTTTTTGGTGTTGAGACTGTGGTAGTGTTGTAGGAGGAGAGGAAGGGAGATGCTTATTGAGTATAGGAAATTTTGGCCAACTTGAGGGTGCAGGTAACTGGCCTGGTTGAGGTAAGGGAGAGAGGAGGAGAAGGTATTTTAACTTACTGCCATCTAAATGCATGGCTTTTTGTTCCACGAACTCTGAGAAATCATTTAGAAAACTAATACTCATTCAAAAATAATTTGTTCAGAAATAATTTTTGAGTAGGTGCTATGAAATTAGCAGTGTGTTTGATGCTTTTCGTTAGTGCGGTAATTACGTGGTGTGCGGGGACTAGGGGAGCATCCGGGAGGAAGGGAGCAGTGGAGAGGGAGGACTTCCCAGTGGAGGCTGACACGAACTGAGCCTTGGCTGAGCTGGGCTTGGTAAATGAGGGTGGAGAGTGGGAGGATGGTCTGGGCAAGTGAATCTGTCAATTCTAGGGGAAGAATGTGTCGTGTGGAAGCCTTGCCTAAGTGGTGGCTTTTCAGTCACCTGGGAACACTTCAGTATTGCCTGGGTAGCAGGACGTAAGTGTGGAGCGAAAGGAACAAATAAATCTTAATTAAACTTGGGAGGGAATTTGGACATTGAGTTATAGGTGTTCCGCTATTAAACATGTTGATGATGTAAAATTGGTTGCCTGGTGGAGAGAATAGTCTGGAGGCAGGTGGAACAAGTAGGCCTCGCTGCAGGAATCCAGGGCAGAGATAAGGAAGGTGGTTGTAGGGCTAGAAGAGAGTGTGAATTCAGGAAAATTTGATTTTCAGTGAGGATGGGGAGTACATTTTTTTTAATTATCTGAGAAAACATTTGGAATATCTGTAATGGACTCCAACCTGCCCTAGTCAGTTTGAGAAATAAAAAGTGAGAAAGTAAAATAAATAGGCTCTGAGTGTGTAAAGTGAAGAAGAAAGAACAGTGAGACTCCAGCTGAAAGCTCAGGTGGTGGGAGTAGAGGTGCCAGTCACTGGGAGGGGGATGGAGCGGTGCTGGTCGGTAAGCAGTAGGTGGTGGCTTCTGGCAGATTCGTTTAAGGGCCACGTGGGGTCACCGTGTGAAGCTCACAAAGAGAAGGTGCAGAAGGCCGGATCTGTGGACAGGGAGTTGTTGGAATACAGGGAATCGTTATAGTCGTGGGAATAGATGAACTCACTCAGGAGCACGGGAAGGACTAGACAGTCTCAGATACAGGGTGGGACTCTAGGGCATTCAGCTTTGAGGACACTTGCAGATGTAGCCATCATATGTCATCAAAAAGTGCACTGGACCCGGCTTTCTCTCAGGAAGCCCAGTAGAGGAAAGAGTGGAGTCCAAGTTAGGGTATTAGGCCTTAGAAATATATCGGTTCAAAAAAAGTCACTCTGTAGGATGATAAATAATAGATACTTTTCTCTAACTCAGAGGGCAACAAACTGTGTTCTGGGAAGGACTAAATAAATTGTTTCAACTTTGCAGGCTGTATGGTCTCTGTTGCAACTGTTCAACTGCTCTTGTAGTGCGAAAGCAGTTATAGATAATACATAAAGTAATGGACTATTTCAATAAAAGTTTAAGCAGACGTAGGATGAGGTTTGCCAATCCTGTCACTCATTTTCTGATCCCAGTGAAAAAGTTCTGTTCCATTTCTTGGTTCTTTGTCTGTGGAAGCCTGGCGGGATACACCGGGATGGGCACTGTTACTTGCACCAGAGCCAGGGTGTGCTTGAGGTTCTGCTGCACTTGGATGTGCCAAAGCAGAACAGGTAGGAAATGGTCATACTGGCCCATGCTTTATAGAAATGATGTCTAAACAGCTTCCTTCATCAGAATCAATCAGTGGCAGGAGGGAAGTGTTGGGCCCTAGACATGACTGATGATCTCAGGGGTATTTCATAGCCTCTCTCGCAGGAGGCTCCAGAACCCGTCTCCAGGAACAGAGGGCTGCATTGATTCAGCAACCGTGGCTTTATGTTTTACGTGAGAAAAGCCTTATGATTTGGAAAGAACCCTAGCCTGGAAGGGAGAAGCCCTGTTTTATTTTATTTTATTTTATTTTTTTATTTATACATACAAGCTGGGGTACAGGCCAGAGGCGTGGGGCGGCGAGAGGGTTCACTAGAGACAGAGCGGGGAGCAGAACAGGCAGATCAGAAATACACTGCTGAGGGGAGCAGCGGGCGAGGCAGGAGAGGTCTGCTGCGCCATGTGGGATTCTCCCTGGATGGGCGTCGAACTCGCGTCGCCGCTGCCAACAGCTCCACAGTGCAGTGCTTAACCGCTGCACCATTGGGGAGGCCCGAGAAGCCCTGTTTTAATTTTGACCTCTGCCATTTAGGAGGCCTAGTCTGTGATGGGTTGAATTCCATAGTCTTTAGTCTCCTCTACCCACTAGTGGGGAGGATGGATACATTTAATGGGTTGAATGCTTGTAATCAGGATTTTATTCCTAACTCTTATCTTGACTTTTATGCTTTGTTGTTCATTGGCATGTCATGTAAATTCTTCACATTGTATTCTACTTCATTGTCAAGCACTGACTGTCCTTAAGGGAATTTGAGGTATTGAAGATGGCAATAAAGTGTTTTCTAAACTAAGGGCATTTCAGATTCTTCAGACTCACTGCTGCACGTAATATGGAACGTGGGTTTTTCAAATGTTGACTACTGATCAATTTATTGGGAGAGCTCAGATGACCTAAGTGATTGCCAGTGCCTAACTTTGTGAAAAATAGCAATAAACTGATTTTATATAATTTTATTTAATTTATTGGTTGGTTGTCCATTCTCAACAATTGTTCCCTAGGTAAGTTCATCGCTGTAGGATGGGGCCGGAAGGAAACACAGTTCCACGGATCAGAGGGCAGGCAAGCAGCCTTTCAGTTGCCAATGGTAAGGCTGCTCTATGGGTGAGGTGCCCTGAGTGGGAGAAATAGAAATTCTGCCTCCAGAAGACCAGGAATCCTTAGGTGTTGAGATAAAGGTTAACGATGAACACATACATCTCTTCTGCGTTAGTAAAACCGAAGTGTTTTAGAACCCTCAGAGATGAGTCATCCTAGAAAGATCCTTTTTTTTTTTTCCCCAAGTTGCTTTGTCATTTAGTATTTAGAATAAATATTATCAACATTTAGCTTAAAAAATAGGTGATTACAGGTAGATGCGAAACCCCCTGTCTCTCCCTTCCTGATCCTTTCCCTTGGTGGCAGGAGCTACTGTCCTGATTTCATAGCTGGTCATCTGCCTGTGTGTGTTTCTACTTTTCCTCCATGTGTACATTTGAGAGGTTTTTTGGTAATTTTTCCTTATGGATGAAACTTTTTGTTTTCCTTCCTTCTGGCTCCATTTTGAAGGTAGAGCGGCAGATGTCTTGAAGAGAGATCAGATGTGAGGTATGAGAGAGGAATTAGGAATAATGATGCCACAACTCGAGCCTTAGCAAGTGGAGGCATTATATTTGTAGTCTTTGTAGAAATTTCCAAAAGCGGCCTTTCTAGGAGAGGTCAGTCAATAATGCATTGCTTGCCATTGGCTTTTTCTGTCCTTCATTATTTCCAGGAACATTCTGGGAGACTCACATTAGACCATCCCTAGTGGAAGTCCCCACCACAGGGCAGTTTCACAGAGCATAAATCTTGCCTGTGTTTTCTCTTGTGCCACCTGTGCCACCAGCACCCTTTCCACTTAACTGCACTGGAATGTGATGATGTTCACTCATGTGGTCATTTTTCCCCCACCCCACAGAGTTAGCTTTTGTCTTCAAGGCCTTGAGGATTGAGATAAAGTGGCATCAGAGTCTTGTCTTCCCCCCAACTACAGAGCACAGAAGGCTGATCACTGCTACTGCCTTTGTGACCTCTGGCTCTTCCCTGCCCAGCTTCCTTTCGTCTTAACGCTTTGTGTGCTCTTGTGAAGCTTTCTCAATCATTGAATAAGTAGAATTCTACCTACTTATATGTAGATAGACAGAACATTTATCTCCTTTGTAGTTACTTGGCAGGTTCCTCAACGTGCTATTTTTAATATCTAGATCTGTGGTGAGTTCTTTTCTACTGTTGAAATGCTTGGAGGCCACCTTTATTTATTATCTTTCTCGCTCTCTTTTTTTTTTTCTTGACCACCTTTAATTTTAATGCCCAGAATATGATTTTGTTTTGAATTCCTTTTCTCTTTTCTTGATGATTTCTGGGTTGAAGGCTCTCCCAGAAAGGTTCATAAGGACTCTATGAAGCCGGTTTTCTAGATGACTTAAGCCTGAAATAAGAGATACACATTTAATAGCCTGGGACAGTTTTGAATCTGAGCCATTGAAGACTGCCAGTAGCGTTTCTGTCTCTTCTATTCTTTAGCTCGAGTCCGCTTTGCCCTGGGACAACCACAAAGTACAAGTTACCTGGCGTGGTGATGGACAGTTTTTTGCTGTGAGTGTTGTTTGCCCAGAGACAGGTATGGAAATAAATTGAAGTTAAAAAAAAAGTTTTAAAATTTTATTAAATTCAAAGACATTTCTTTCGTTTGCTTTGAGAATTTTTCTTTTCTTACATATCTAAGGTGTAGATGTTCAGTGAATTTAGAGCTGGGAAATAGAAGAGTTCTTTGAGACCATCTAGTCCAGCCTCCCATATGATGGATATTAACTTCGGCAAGATTAATCTAATTGATTTTGACAGATTTTTTTTTAAAGATTTATTTATTTATGCATACAATGCTGGGGTCAGGCCAGAGGCATGGGGTAGTGAGAAGGTTCACCAGAGACAGAGTGGGGAGCAGAACAGGCAGATTGACAGAAATACACTGCTGAGGGGAGCAGCTGGCAAGGCAGGAGAGGTCTGCTGCGCCATGTGAGAATCACCCCGGCTGGCCGTCGAACTCCTGTCACTGCTGCCGACATTTTTATTGGTAGGGAAAGTGCTTGAGAGTTCTGACTTGACGTTCATCATAATGCCTTGTTTGTCTCTGCTGCGCAGGGGCCCGGAAGGTCAGAGTTTGGAATCGAGAGTTTGCTCTACAGTCAACCAGTGAGCCTGTGGCAGGGCTGGGACCAGCTCTGGCTTGGAAGTAAGTTGGAGAAGAAACTTTGTATCTTAGGGCATTTCTTGGAACTGGGTTGAGGGCATGGTACCCGTTGAATAGAGATATTTGCATTATGAAAGGATATTTACTTTTCTTCATTTAGATGTGAATCTGTATCTTTTGTTCTTTTAGTTCCCTAAAGTCTGAATTCAATTGGAATGGTAGATTCTGAACTTTTTCACAGAAGTTCTTCACAGAACTTTTTCCCATTGTTCACACAAGGAGCAGGTTTTGTCAGGCCAATATGAGGCCACTGCATAAGACAGAAAATGGTACTGAGAAGGGAAGTTGCAATCTGAAGGGCGCAGTGAAGCTCTGATGGAAACTAGGGAAAGAGCATCTTTCTGCAGCACAAACCCCCACATGAAAGGAGCTGCTTGCCTGGGAAGCTGTAGGCTAGATTTGGGCCCAGTTCACCCCATGGCCCAGTTCTCTGCACAGTCACCGTCTCCCTGTGATGTGCGGCCCCCTGGTCCCGGGGAGCCGTATCTTCTCTGTCGAAGTAGCACCTGTTTGTTATATGCAAAGCACTAGGTCTCTAGGTTTTAGACATTTTGTTTCCCACCAGTTTTTGGCAATTGGATGATAGAGCAAAGAGACATATATTTGAAATAAAACTCTGTAGACAAATACAGAAAAGATGAGATGATTGAGGTGTTTTCATGTAAGATCAAGAAAACTTAAAAGACACCTGTCTGAGCATAGGATATTTGCTGAAGTAATTGAAGGAGAAATAATTTTCTTTTTTTTTAAAGATTTATTTATGCATGTAAGAGCTGGGGTGTAGGCAAGAGGTGCGGGGTGGGAGTCGGGGGTAGGTGGGTAGGTGCTGTGAACATTCACCAGAGACCCAGTGGGGAGCTGAACAGGTGGATCGACTGAAACACACTGCTGAAGGGAGCAGCAGGTGAGACAGGAGAGGTCTGCTGCTCCATGTGGGAAGCTCCCTGGCTGGGGATCGAACTCATGCTGCAGTGGCTGGGATAGCTTCGTAGTGCTGAGGCTTGATAGTGTGCCACCAAGCCCAGTTTTTCATTTTTTTAAGACTATACTTGGAATGATATAAATTGTTGGTTTAAAAAAGTCATTCAAGTGCATTCTAAATTTGTGAGGCTGAGCAGTTGAGGCACTTAGGATCAGAAGAGGCGTTCTCTCCTCTGGGTGGATGTCCTAGGGACTGCTTGCCAGGAGACACAGTATTACTTCTTTGGATAGATGGAGGGTTTGGTTGTGGCTGAAAAAAATGTTCCTCTGATTTTCAGCTTGTTCTTAGCTAGGTGGATTAACTCTTAGATGTTTTAACTCTGGGTTTGCTTTAAGGCCCTCAGGTGGTTTGATTGCGTCTACACAAGATAAACCCAACCAGCAGGATGTTGTTTTTTTTGAGAAAAATGGACTTCTCCATGGACAGTTTACACTTCCTTTCCTCAAAGATGAAGTTAAGGTAGGTCCTGAAGTTGTTTCACCATCATATTCTGAGGACTTAACACAGCAGTAGAGAGGGTTTATATTTGATATGGTTGTATAAATAGAAACTGCAGAGTGGATGGTGATAGAAATAGTGACTTCTTATAATTGAAAAATTTTTAAAAGAAGTTGTTAAGCTTCAAAAATTTACAAAGAAGAAATGACATCTTTCTCCATCCTGGGTAAAGCATAGGAAATAGAAATGCTAGCTTTTATTATTTATTTTGCAAAAGAATAATTCTTCCAATGATGATAACACTTAAATCTTAAGCAATTTATGTATCATTATATAGCATGTATCATTATGATACATAAATTCTGTATTATGAAATCTTTGCTGGAGCAGAAGCACATCAAGTGGTACTCCTCAATTAAGTAGGGTTTAAATATGGTAAAAATTAACACATTGTATGTGACTGATCTTTTTCCACTACTAGGTGAATGAGCTGCTCTGGAATGCAGATTCTACTGTGCTTGCAGTGTGGGTTGAAGACCTTCAGAGAGAAGAAAATTCTATTCTAAAATCCTATGGTAAGATGGCTTTAGTTTCTCACCCTTATGCTCCATAAAATGTAGTTGATAGTAGGGCGCGGAGTTGCCCTCATTTCTTCCACTTAGTCTTTAATCAAATCAAAGGTAGCTGTTGGGGTACAGTGGTTCGGTGTTGATTATTTATGCTTCTCAGTCATGTTTCTTTAGAAAAACAGAACCAGGATAAGCTGTAGACTAGAAATTCAGGTAAGAGTTGATGTTAGTCGTGAGTCTGAATTCTGTAGGACAGACCTGCCCACAAAGTGGACCCTCAGCAAGGATTCTGTTTTAGTCTTGAGGCAAAATTCCTTCCTTTCTGGAAGACTCAGTGTTTGCTTTTAAGGCCTTGAACGCTTTGAATGAGACCCATCCATATATGGAGGGTAATCTGCTTTAAAGTCAACTGACTAAATGATAATCACACTTACAGATTATTTTCCAGCACCATCCTTACTCGTGTTTGACCAAGCAACCTGGCATCATTGCCTCACTCTGTAAAATTAACCATCACTTGTTGTTAGTACTTTCTTCTTGGATGGTGACTGCAGGAAATTGAAACACTAGTCAAGGGAATACTGTGGAAGTAATAGAAAAATTGGATTAGATGTAAGAATCTTTTGCATAACTTTTAAATTGTGTAAATGTATTTTTCACTGTCTACATAATATGTGAAAACACTAAGAAAAAAGATGAAGACATAAAAAGAGGATAATTCAGTTCCTCTACAATAATGACTTAAAAATGTTCTTGTTTTTCAGTTTTTATGTATATTTCTCGTTATAACTAAAATATCTTTTTTGTTAAATACACAAGCATGAGACAAATTTTCTTCTAAAATTTTTATGGGAAAAACTCACTTGAATACTGTTTTGCAGTCTTCTTTCACATGATCATAAATTTTGAAGAGAGAGGCTAAAATAAGCAGATGCTTATGACCTTATTGATACTTGATATTTTATCCCTGTGGTAAATTACTTTTCAACAATTATTGTTGTTAATACTGTATTAGTGAAGAGGTTGAGTCAGAAGTGTCATTTGAGAAAGAAAAGATTGCTCTCCCCTGCCCCTCGCCAACAGGGGGCGTGAAGACTGGGCCTCTGGCCTCTGACTGCCTTTCTTTGATTTTCCCTGCAGTTCAGCTCTGGACTGTTGGAAACTATCACTGGTACCTCAAACAAAGTCTGCCCTTCTACACCTGTGGGAAGAGCAAGATCGTGTCTCTGACGTGGGACCCAGTGACGCCGCACCGGCTGCATGTTCTCTGTCAGGGCTGGCATTACCTCTGCTATGACTGGTGCTGGACCACTGATCGGAGCGCAGGAGAAACTTCCAGTGACATGGCTAACGTGGCTGTCATTGATGGAAGTAAGTAGCTGCAAAGTGTTCTGAGGTTGTAAAGGTCGTGAGCCCAGCACTTCCAAATGTGGTGGTTTGACCACAACACTGGGGAATTTTTGTTTGGTTGTTTGGTTTATTTTACTTATTTGTTGCTTTGTCTTTGACTGGATGAGAATATCCTTAGGTGGGGCATACGCTCTCTTAGTTTCCTCTTTCTCACCCCTCTATCCATCCTCCCCATTTCCTGTCATGCTCTGTCCGTGGCCTTGACATATTTGCTTGTTTGGTCTTTGAAAACATTGAAAGTTTTGACCTTGGGCCGAGAGGAAGACAACAAGGGGTCTTGCAGCTCTGGGTGTGTTAACATAGATTTACATAGACGTCCACCTGTGTGCTTTGTTTTCTGATAAAATACTAGTCAATCGTATAC
This sequence comes from Scalopus aquaticus, assembly GCA_004024925.1. Classification (NCBI taxonomy): domain Eukaryota; kingdom Metazoa; phylum Chordata; class Mammalia; order Eulipotyphla; family Talpidae; genus Scalopus; species Scalopus aquaticus. The sequence goes on along the minus strand of PVIJ01005831.1, from coordinate 32,173 downwards.
TCTCCAGTATGTTCAGCTTAAGTCACAGACCACTTTCTCCTGAGGAAAGGGTTAGTGTTTTATAATAAGGTTTAAGGGTTTGGTTTTGTTTTTTTTTTTTAAGTGAGGGGACAGAAACTGGGGAGATTAGTCACCAAGTACAGTTGGCTTATTGCTGATAACATAAAGGAAAACTTGCTTCTGAAATCACAATGTGAGTTGGTGTACTAGTTCGTGTTCTATGTAGTGGTCATAATTCTGATTTTCATTTATTTCCTGTATGGAAGACTTAATCACATATGCCTTCTTACAAACCCAACTTAGGGAAGAGCTTTAAGGATTTCACAGGGATTTATTTCCTTGCTTTAGTCTGGGTTGGTTGCAGGCCCAGATTTACAAATGAGAACTCTGCCCTCTTGGCCTTCTCGCCTTCGTCCTGGCTCCTGGAACCTCCAAGCCCAGAGATGAACTGTTCTAGGCTGGGAGGTGACAGCAGCCAGGTAGAGGCAGAAGCCACAGTGCTTACGTCCCTTCCCTACATTGCGTTTAAGTTTATTCATGATGAAAACACCAAAAATGTTTTTTTTTTTAAGGGTTACTGTGTCTTTTCTTCCACCATGATGAGTGAGTGGCCCTGTGCTGCTGACATGCTTTATTTTAGAAAATGGTCATTGGCGTGTCTGACATCTGCTCTCCTCCCCCACGCGCAGACAGGGTGCTGGTGACTGTCTTCCGACAGGCTGCCGTCCCGCCTCCCCTGTGCACCTACCGCCTGCTGCTTCCGCATCCTGTGAATCAGGTCGTGTTCTCTGCACACCCAACAAAGAGTAACGACCTTGCTGTCCTCGATGCCAGTAACCAGATTTCTGTTTATAAATGTGGTATGTTCACAAACTATTACCAAGACGTGATGAATCAAGTCCTCCTATACAAGAGCAAGTGATAGTTTGGTGTTTTCTTAGTTCCAGTGTTCCTAAAATTTTGAAGTTTATCATTAATACCATTATCATTATGATATTTATTTGGATTATTGGGTCAAGCAGCCACTGGGGGATTTGGAACATGCCCCTGCATATAGGGGTTATGTGAACTGAACAATCCTGTTTAAGCTGCTGCTGCTTTTTTTTTTTTTTTTGCTAGCTTAAAAAACTGTGTTCACAGAGGCCATTCAGAAAATGCAAAAGCTAACTGCTTTTTAAGGTAGTTTTATCAATCATATCAAAAGTAAACGTATGAGTGTTCCTATAATCTATTACTGTTTGAATAACTTATTGCCAGTTCTGTGAAATTGAAAAGAATCAGAATAGAAGCTTTTGTGGTGCTTCCTATAGGATACTGACTTGACTTTACATTTAACTTTACGACGTAGAGAATGTTTTATCTCATAGTCACTTAAAACTACAGTATATATATAATTCAGTAGTTTTTAGTATATTCACAGGGCTATGCAAACATCTCAGCAATCAGTTTTAGAACTTTCTCATCTTCCCAAAATGAAATCCTGTGCCACCCTCCATTGTGGTAGGTTGAGAGCTCCATTTTCTGAAGACTGGTTGGGTATCAGGCAGAAATACCAGCTAGAAGACTCTTGCAGAGTGTTTAGCAGCAGATGGTGCCAGCTTGACCAAGGGAGTGTCTGTAAAAATGGAAAGAAGAGAAAGACCGTACAAATCCAGGAACTGAAAGCCTTTAAAATGTAAAAGAGCACTTTGTGGAGAGTTTGGATATGATTCTGGAAAAGAATTGTGGGAGCCCTTCTTCAAGCGAAAGGTTTAGAGATTAGCATTTCAAACATAGCGCAGTTTCAGGCGCTAGCCCTGGTAAGGATCTTGGGTAGCTCTTGTGGGGTTGAAATTGATGAGTGCTTGTGACGGGCACCTGCCAATGAGCGTGAGAAAAGGGCAGGTTGGTGGGAGATTTGAGTTCCAGTGAAGAAGCAGCTTCTGACAGCTTCAAGGTGGTGCAGGGAGTCAAGTGAAGGTTGAGGAGTTGTACATTTTATTGAGCTCAGAAGAAATGAGAAGAAATATTGGAGGTCGAGTTCAAAGCCAGAATATCCTTGTTTGAGCACAATAGGTCAGGTAGTGATAAGGACTCAGTGCCTAAGCAGAAGAGAAAGAACTGTCACCAGTGAGCCAACTTGGAGACAAGTGGTGGACATTGAGTTGGGTAGAGACAAATGAGAGGCCACTGTTTTCAAAGGTGGCTTTTGATATGTGAATCTTCTTTTTTCCTCAGTGTTTATCAGTTAAATACCAACTTTTTTGTTTGTTTGTTTTGTTTTTTGCCCTTATCCTCGCCTTTACAGAATTTGTATTCTAGTTGGGGAGAAAGATTGTCAATAAAAAATCTATCAGGTGGCAAGTAATGTAGAGCAAAGAAAGTAAAGTAGAGGTTAGGAGAGAACTTGATGATAGGGGCCTGTTGGAAGAAGGTGGCTTTTGTCTTCAGGGTTGTCAGGGAAGGTCTCTCTTTGAAGACAAAATTTAAGCAGAGACCTGATAGGAATCGTGGAGATCTGCAAACATCTGGGGTAAGAATGTTCCATGCAACAGTTGCCTGTTGTGTTTAGCGAATGTTCAGGGGGCAAGGTAGCTTAGTAGAGCAAATGAGGGGAAGCTGGGGGTGGGGTTTTAGGGAGGCAGTCAAGGAACAGAGCCTTTGCTGGCCTCAAAGGCTCTAGTAAGATGTTAGTGTTTACTTTGACTGAGGCAGGAAGGCACTGTAGAGCTTGGAGCAAAGGACTGCAGTGTTCTGACTGAATTTTTAGAAGAGTTATACTGGCTTCTGTGTGTTGGGTGAACTTGGTCAAGAATGGAGAATATTTTTTCACTGAGTGCTTAGATGTCAGCGGAGCCGAGGTTGTTGAGAGCTGGTTGTGGGACAATGGTTGGAGCTAGCCGTGGAGTGAGAGGGCAGCCGCTACCCTGGTCATGCTGAGGCACAGTGAGGACACTGACTGCTGTGTATTAAGGGAGAAGTGAGTTTTGGTAGCCTGAAAGTAGGCAGAGATTTAAGAAAGAAGTTGAGATGTGGCTGTTTTCCAGAATCTATTTATAAAGTGCTTTGCCTTCTAGAATGCAGGACCCCATAATCTTCGCATTGAGAAAAATGTTTATACTCTATATGAATGTATTGTATTTCTATTTTCTAGGTGATGGTCCAAGTGTGGATCCCACAGTGAAACTGGGAGCTGTGGGTGGAAATTCATTTAAAGTCTCCCTTAGAATGCCTCATCTGGAAAAGAGATACAGGTAGTTTGTTCTTGGATATCTTGACTCTCTGGGAACTGAAGCAGCCAGCACTGAGTCATGAATCTAGGCAGCTGTTAATCTGAGTGGAATAGTTGGTTATGACTCCTGGGAAGCCGTTTTGGGGAAGCCAGTCACTTTGTGTATCTCCACACCACCTAACCTGATGGTTGACAGGAAAGTACAGGTATAAGCTGACCTGGGGCCCAGTCCTGCAGCAGCCCTTATTTCTCCATCTGGGAAAGCTGGAGATACAGATAATAAGATCGAGTTGCATGTACTTGCTAAATGAGGGTGTTTGGGTTGTGAACATGTGGCTGACCTAATGCAACCTCTTTCTATGCCTCGTCCCATGCTTAGAACTTCTGGGTGCTGTGTATTGGATAAGCCCATATTCTTAAACAGTACTACTCTGCCTTCTGGGAACATTTATTTCTAAATTAATAGGAATAATTGATAATTGATAGAATAAATAACTGAATTTAATAAACAGTATTACTTAAATGCCTGCAGTGTATCTCACAGATGTATTTAAGTCTCCAACCTGTGTATGGTTTTGGGCTGTCTTTGTAGTGCTGAGTGGTTTTCAAAGACCATTCACATAGATTATTTCATTACCTAGACTTGAGACTGCTAGAGGAATATTGTTACATTTATATAGATTGAGTGAATAGCTCCAAGTATTAAGAGGAGATTTCATGAAAAGCAAAAATACTTACTTTGATCCTTGAAGAGCAAGGTTTAGGATTGTCAAAGGACTGGGGACATGGAGCGTGGTGGACAGAAGGACTGAGGGCCACAGGTGGGAATGCGTCTGCTTGGGGCTGAATGCAGTGGAGCAACTGTGACCTGGAAAGCTGGGTTGAGGCAGAAGACCAGGCCAGTGACCCAGCCTCTCTGGCATGCCCTGAGGATTTGCTGCTTGAGCTTAAGGGCAGAAAGTAGCCATTATGAGTTTCTGTGTGAGGTGGCAAAATTGTGTCTTGTTCTGCTCAATTAATGCCTCAGAAGGAAGGCGCAGAAGCTGCCTCTCAAGTTCGGTATTTTGATGCGAGGTCCTTAGGAAAGGACCCATTCTACTGAGCCTACACATTGCCTGGAGTTTCATTTGAGCACTGGTCATTGGTGACAGTGAGAAAACCTCTGGGGTTCTTAGTGCAGGGCCTGATACAGGTAAGTTTCTGGTGTAGTCAGTTCCCGAAGTGTTCTCTTCAGATCCCAGTGTAAGAAACTTCATTTTAAATACATGGAAAACATTCTGTATACAAAGTGTCTCATTCTTCATTCAGCAAAGTCTCACAGATTTTAAAGTTTTGCTCCTATCTTGGATATTCTTCAATATTTAAAACAGAATTCAGTTTGAGAATGGTGAAGATCAAGAAGTGAACCCTCTGAAGTTTTGCCTCCTTACCTGGATCCAAGAAGACGACTTCCTGACTGTAAGCCACAGTCAGTCCGGCCCACAGTCTGTCATTCACCATCTGACTGTGGCCCCTTCTGAGATGGAGGGTGAGCAAGGACAGCTCATTATCAGGTATGGCAACTCCCCTGTGTTCCTGACATTAATGCACAGATGCAGTTATGCCTCTCTCTTATGAGCCTAGCATTTGTTCTGGAGAATAGTGTCATGACAAAGAAATTGCTTTATCTTGGCTTGGGCTTGCAAATGTTTTGGTGTGTATATGTTTGTGTGTGAATAGTATGTATAATATATGTATTATGTATATTATAAACATGTACATACTATAGATCATGTATATTATGTTGTGTGTGTATGTATATATATTTATTATGTATATTGTAATAAGCAGTATAATACCAAAGGAAAATTGCTTCTTTTTTTGTTTTGCAAAATTTGTGAGATGTCACTATTGAGAAAAATGTTTCTTTCACAAAATGCCCACGCTTTTTATTTTTTGAACTTCTGTCAGTTCATCTGTGACCGTGGATGGAATCGTAATCAGTCTGTGTTGCAATTCCAAGAACAAGTCGGTAGCACTACAGCTGGCTGATGGCAAGATACTTAAGTATCTTTGGGGTGAGTATCAAAATTTTAGGAAAGTGTGTTTAACACTGATATAAATGTTTCATTTTTAAGAAGAGGTACTTGTGGGCCCCCCTGGTGGCATAGGGGTTAAGTCTGAGTGCTGTCACCCCTGTGGTCTGAGTTTGATCCCGGCCAGGAAGCTAACCCACATATGGCACTGCAGACCTCTCCTGTCTCACCCGCTGCTCCCCTCAGCAGTGTATTTCAGTAGATCAGCCTGTTCGTCTCCCCACTCTGTCCCTGGTGAATCCTCTCACGCCTCACACCTCCGGCCTACACCCCAGTTCGTGTATGCATAAATAAATAAAAATGAATCTTAAAAAAAAAAAGGAATATGTACTTGTGAGCATCTTATCAGTGTCTCATTGATTCTTAGGTCTTTTAACTATCCTGGCAAATTCCTGAGCTGTAGGGTGGAATCGACAGGTGGCATCCTACCTCCGTTTTTCTGTAATAAGCTGGAGTAACCTAATGAGTTTCCAAATACATTTAGAAGTTGATCCCAACTGCATGTTAAGTGTTTTAGCAAATGTTGATGTTGACAGTTTTTTGCAAAGAGCAGACCAGCTTTTATAAACTTCATTTCCCAATCCTGCAGAGTCACCATCCACGACTATTGAACCGTGGAAGAATCCTTCTGGATTCCCTGTTCGGTTTCCTTATCCATGCACACAGACTGATTTGGCCACAATTGGAGGAGAGGTAAGTTAACAGGGCAGAAAATTTGTCACTAAGAGCAGTTACTCAGGTACTGATATGATCGTACTAGGGAAAAGAGTGTGAGCTTTGGAGGTGGATCCGGCACTGTACAACCCAGGTAACCCAGGTAACAAGGATTACACTTTTCTGAGCCTCAACTTTTTCATCTATAAAATAGGCTTAAGAGATTGCTGGGTATGTAGTAGTTTTATTACATTCCTTGGGGTTTTTACATTCAAAAAAGGAAAAATGTAATTGGCCTACTTTATTCCCACTTGTGCAGAACTTTCAAGTTAGTCTTAATGAGGACAAGAAAAATGTAATCTTGAAATTAGCATTAATTCATCAAATTTTAGGATACCTGTAAGTGCAGTAGGCGGTAGGATACAGTGGCTACAAAGCAAATCAGCTGGCTAATCGTTGTATTTCTGGAATTTATAGTCCCCCAGTGTAGGTATAATTATCCTCTCTAATAGGAGAATGAGGAAATAAATTAGTTGCCGTAATAGAGGATTCTGAGGTGTTTGGGGGCTAATTAGAGGATGGTACCTATGAGGATAGGGAGACCTACGTTTTGTGAACCTGGAAAGCTATATGAGATGGTTGTGTATGTGCTGAGATGTGGAGGAAAAGAAAGTTCTCTTCCCAAGAAAGAAGAGATAGTGTTCTGGCAGGAGGAATTGTACACAACTTGAGTTTAGTAAGAACTCAGTTGACTCAAGGAGTAGAGTGGAAGCAGTGTGGCTGGTGATAGAGCAGAGAAAACAGTGTGGACTTACTCATTTGACAAAGATTGGGAAATTGCTGATTTTTAATTAGTGAAATAATGTTATCTGCTTTATGTTTTAAAAGGTTCTTCTAATTGCCCAGTGGAAAATAGGTTGGAAGGGAACAAAATTGGAAGTGACTGTTGGAGCAGAGGTGGTAGGGGGCAGGAAGGTGGTGTATTTGAGATATGCATAGGATATAATAATGACAGCACTTGCTGATGGATTAAAGGCATCCTACTGCATTTTGTACTGAACTAAATAATCCTACATATCTGTACTGAGTGCTGATTATGAGATCCTAGATGTGAAAACATAGGGCAATAGAAATACATAATAGAAAAGTTAGGTTTATTGGTTTGGTTACAATTGTTTGTAATTTCATTTATATTTCTTTGCAGGAATGTGTCCTCGGTCTGTCTGACAGGTGTCGCTTTTTCATCAATGACACTGAGGTATAGGGCTGGGTTTGGTGCTGGATCCTTTTCATGGCTGGCTTCAAGTATCGAAGCTAACTTTCCCCTTTACCTCCCTTGCCTTCTTGTAGATTGCTTCAAATATCACATCATTTGCAGTATATAATGAGTTTTTATTGTTGACGACACATTCCCATACCTGCCAGTGTTTCTGCCTGAGAGATGCTTCATTTAAAAGTAAGTCTTCAGTGTATGAAATAGAAAGTAGCCCCTCTTCAGATATCTCTCATCCTTGAGGTCTTGATGACTTTGTAAATTCTTTATGTACTTTGGCTTTTTATCATAGAGTCTACACTGGGGAAAACCTTTATAGTTCATTTTCTTATTCCCATTTTCAAACAGTATCTCAGTTCAATAATTTAGCACCAGCTAACAAAGACTTCCAGAGAAGGATGTCTCCCTTGAGCAGAACATCTTACAGTTAAACAAAAATTTCATTAAATAACTGATCAGTGCTTTACTTTGAGTTGCCATGCAGACGCCAGGCTGGCACTGTGCTCTAACTTCTTCGTAAACATTCTTTTCTCACTGTGGCTGCCCTCCCTTGTACCTCCAAAGGACTCCACCCCATGGTTTATAGGAAGGAAATTGTCTCTATTCCACTCATCGTTCTGCTCCCATGAGTGTTGAGTTTTTCTTTAATTCACAACATAAAAAGTCCACTTTCTTCTAAGTTAGAAGCAGGCGCTCTTACATGGATGACAAGAGTATCCCGATAATGGTAAGAAATAGACAAGTCACCTGTGCTTTTCAGATCAGTTTCGCGTGTGGTGATGGAATGGGGCTCATTTGAGAGGATGAGTGCCAGAGCTGAGATTGTCTATCAGAAAAGTTACCGGTCTCAGGACAGGAGAGCAACACGGCTGGCGATTGCTCTCCCCTGCTCGGGGTTCTGTGCAGAGGCAGGGAGGCTGGTCATGACGGCGGCCTGGGGGCCTTAGCCGGTGGTGTCTCTAGCATTGCAGGCAGGTCTGAGCAGCAGCCACTCGTCTCAAGGGGAAACTCTGCGGAAGGTGGAGAGGGGTTCACGCATTGTCACCGTTGTGCCCCAGGACACCAAGCTGGTATTACAGGTAAGCTGGTGTTTCAGGCTGTGATCCTCATTGTCATTAGGCTGTGAGTGCCAAGCAGAATTCTTATGGATTGTATTTTAGACTCTTGTCATTTGTTAGGACTTTTTATAAGCCATTCCTTGCTAAATTGTCTGTTAGTTTATATAAAGGAATGTTAATACAGCTGTTGCCCAGTAAGGCTGAAAGGGAAACTTGTCTTGAAAGCCAAAATAAATGTTAAATGATATATAAATATTAAGTATTGTGCTCAAAGTATGCTCATTTTATAGAATTGTTGTGGTTTGCTATGAAGACTTAAAAGACTTAAAAGTCATGAAGACTAAAAAATTTGTAGCAAATTTTTTCTGTTTAGGGAGGAAAGAGCACAGAGTCTATGGTGCCAGTTCACGGGTGTCTTGGTGATGGGAATTTTATGGGGGCATCACCTGAGAGAAGAAATCAAACATTGTACAAAAATGAACAATGATGCCAAAATAAATAAATATTTTTTCTCTGTTTAATTAAAATAATTGATTTGATTTATTTTAAGATGCCAAGAGGAAACTTAGAAGTTGTTCATCATCGAGCTCTGGTTTTAGCTCAGATTCGGAAGTGGTTGGACAAGTAAGTATCATGGACATGAATAGTCACCTTGTTACGATGTTATGTGTGTGTGCCTTTATTTATTTTTTTTTAATTATTAAAAAAACAAGTCCATGGTGGTTTTCTCTTGTGTGTTGGGGATAGTCCTCATTGCTGTGATGACTAAATCACACCGTTTAAGAAGGTAAATGAACCTAGTGCCTGTTTTTTTTAATCCTGTTTTTAGAGTAGAAGTGCATTTAGGTTATAATCTCACTGTAACTGGCTTGTATCATTATGAGTATATGCTGGGCCCATGGGTTAGTTTCTGTGAAAATGCCATTTCTATCCATTCTGTATCTCTTCACAGACTTATGTTTAAAGAAGCGTTTGAATGCATGAGAAAACTGAGAATTAATCTCAATCTGATTCACGATCATAACCCTAAGGTGATTTTTTAAGTCATTTGTTATAGAAGAAAATTACTTTTGCTTAGTTTAGACTTGAACTAATATGATTTGAACTAAAATGTTTGTCTCTCTTTTTGGGGTAGGTGTTTCTTGAAAATGTGGAAACCTTCATAAGACAGATAGATTCTGTAAATCACATTAATTTGTTTTTCACAGAATTGAAGTAAGTATTTTAACTAATTCATGGTATTATATTCAGTTTTCACTCTTCTCGTTAAGGAAATCAAATAGTTAAAGGAGGAGAAAAAATTACTGTTCAGTATTATTTTAACCACTGTAACTTTTATACCACCTGTAGATTTTTTTTTCCTTTCCCACTCTGAAAACAACCTGTTTAAAACTAAGACCTTAAAACATATCAGTTAGAATTATTACTGGATTTTATTTTTGAATGTACTTATAAAATGTTTTCTTATGAGATTGAAACAAAATGGTGCCTTTTTCTGTGATTACCTTTTTTTTAACTTTTTAATGAAAAATTTTTAAATGTGGAAAAGAGAATTACCCAGTGAGCACCCTGTGCCTTCACCTAGATTCTGCAGGTCGTATTTTCTTATAGCTGCTTTATCATTACCTCCTGCCAATCCATCATTCACCTTTTTTAGACACATTTCAAGGTAATAGTGGACATCAGTACTTACCTATCAGTACCACCCGACATAGCATTAACTAGAGTATTCCTTGTATACAGGGCCCCTGCAGGTCAAATTTACTTTTAGTGAAACCGTAGATCGTAAGTGTGCCACAGTGAGTTTTTACCGTGTCAGCGTCCCTGTATCCCAGACCTCTGTCTCTGTCAAGATAGAGAGCATTTCTTTCATCTCAAAGTTCCCCCAACCCATTTTTTTTGCCTGTCATCAATACTTTATTAAAAACTGACACCAAAGTAGATGATCACTGTCATATACCTATGGAATTAAACATAATACTTTACCTTGGTAGATTAACTTCTGAACTGAGAAGTCTTTCTGCCATGTAACACAGATTTGAAGTGATGTAGATCATTATGTCCCTTTCTTTCAAATGAACACTAGTCTGTGAGTCTGGCCTTTCCTTCTGTCCATCCACCATCTGGGCATGGCTGAAGGCTGTAGTGGTCTTGAAGTAACCTGACATTTTAATCCATTAAAAAAAAAAATTGGGGCCTCCCTCGTGGCACAAGGGGTTAAGTTTCAGCACTATGAAGCTATCAGCAGCCACTGCAGCATGAGTTCCATCCCCGGCCAGAGAACTGACCCACACGGCGCAGCAGACCTCTCTTGTCGCAACCTGCTGCTCCCCTCAGCAGTGTCTTCAGTAGATCTGCCCGTTTTGTTCCCTGCTCTGTCTCTGGTAAATCCTCTCACTCCTGCACCTCTGGCTTACACCCTAGGTCTTCTATGCAAAAATAAATAAATAAACCTTTAAAAAAAATTGGATTTTGAATTAGCCTTTTCTCTTTATGTTTTTTAACTTTTCCAAGACAGATGTAGCCAATCCTGAGCCAGAGGCTTATTGATTGTTTTGAGAGCCTAACATGTACAGAACTCCCTCCTCCCGGCATTTGTTTTCAGTCCCACCCTCTAGCAGGCTACTTTTTTGAATTTTTCACTGTAGATCTATTTCACCTTTTCAACAACTTCGTATAAGCGAAATTATACAGCATTTACTCCTCTGTGTAAAGCTTCTTTCACTCACCATGTATCTTGAGATTCATCCATGTTTTTGCACATGTCACAACTTGGTTCTTTTTCTCACTAGTATACCCTGGTGTAAACACACTACAGCTTGTTTATTCGTTGCCCTATTAATGGACACCTAGGCTGTACTCATTCTGTCGCTATATGAATAAAATATCTATAAATGTTACTATACAGTTCTTTTCTGGACATTTTCACTTCTCCTTTTCTCTGTTTTCTAGCAACTATGAATACTTTTTATAGAAATACTTTTCCAAATGCTATTTTAATTTTTTTTATCAGCACACCTTGTATATGTTAGTAGTTTGATAGCTGGAACACGTGTTTGGTTAGTAACTTGAATATACACCTGCTCTTAGGGAGGAGGATGTCACAAAGACCATGTACCCGCCACTCGTCACCAGTGCTGGCCAGCTGGCCAGAGATCCTGAAGGGAAAAAGGTGGACCTTGTCTGTGATGCGATGAGAGCAGCCATGGAGAACATAAATCCTCACAAGTATGTGCTCTTGTTACTGGGCTTCCTTTTTGCCTAGTTCTTCCTTAGCTTGTTCATCCTTTTCATTCTGGTGTTTTCATTTGTTACCTCAGGTACTGCCTATCAATACTCACCTCTCATGTGAAGAAAACAACCCCAGAACTGGAAATTGTGCTGCAGAAGGTCCATGAGCTTCAAGGTAGAGACTGTTCATGGAGAGTGTCTAACAGGGCTTTTACACTCACTGGTCTCCCAGTCTTCTAGAGATTGTTCTGACCAGGACCAGTGCCACTGCACAGATTTAATACTTGGCCTTTTGGGCACCATTTTAAGGCTTGTGTCCGTTTTTTGAGTGCTGCCATGCAAAGTATATACAAAGAGTCAAAGTGTATATTCATCTGGTGTCCACTTCAGAAGGGAAAATTTCTTACTTTGCCTTCTTGAGTTCTGTTGTTGAATATATAGATTTTTTTTCCCAAATGATTTTGTTCTATTGTGTTCTGTTACACACTGACAGGAAATGCGCCATCTGTTCCTGACGCTGTGAGTGCTGAAGAGGCCTTGAAGTATTTGCTGCTTCTGGTGGATGTTAACGAATTGTATGATCATTCTCTTGGGACCTATGACTTTGATTTGGTCCTCATGGTAGCAGAGAAGTCACAGAAGGTGTGTGGAGTTACTGTGTGGCCATCTTCTTGGTTCTTGGGTATATAGTTGTGGCAGTATGAAGTCCTGCTCCATAGTGCAGCATCTTGTCCAGTGTTATGTTGTGAGTACAGACCTGGAGGCAGAACTGGGAGTCTCCAGGACCCACATTAAAAAAAAAATATTGTTATTATTGCTTATGTCTTTTACATTATTGTGTATTCCCCGTAGGTTTCCCACCACCAATTCACCCGTGAACTGTCACATTAGTCCCCCATGCTCCCCTCTCCCCCATTTTGTGCCCCTATCCTCCCCTTCTCTTGCTGAATGTCTCTCTTTTATTTGGTTCCCCTATATTCCTGTGATAAGTGAAACCATTTGGTATTTTTCTTTTTCCTTTTGGCTTATTTTGCTGAGCATAATCCCTTCTAGCTCCATCCATGTTGCTGTGAATTGCATGTGTTTACCATTTTTGAATGCTGCATAATATTCCATTGTGTATATATACCACATCTTCTTGATCCAGTCATCTATTTTTGGGCATTTGGGTTGTTTTCCAGGGCCCACATTTTAAGCCTCATTGTCTTCATGGTTCTGGGCTTATCACAGTGTTTTGATTGATAGCCGCTAAAATGAAATTTCTTAGTTATTTTTAAGATTATACAAATATATGTGAACAAATTCTCCTCTTATAAAGATAATATAACACATGATTCATATTCCACTCTAGTTCTTTATCATGTGATTTTTTTTCCCCCCAGTGGACAGTGGGAACATGGGGAGTAGAACGGTTTATATTTTGTCCTACTTTAGCATGCTGCAGTAAAAAAATTTGAGCTCTCTATATTTTCATCTCTCTCCATTTTTTTTTTTTAGCCTCATTTTTTGGTCCTCTATCACTGTTTGCTCTTGTCAGAATAATCTTTCCAAAAAAAGAAAAATGTGCTTCTTCATTCTTCTGAAAATCACTTGTGGGTTCCTCAGTGCCCCAACAATAAAGTTCAGATGCTGCAGTATTGCCCCCAAACCCTCTCGTGATCTGGTCTCTGGTATTTCTTTTCTCACCTCTTGACATTATCCCTTTTTTTCTGCTATGGGGGCCAGGCTGTGCTTTGTGCCCCCAACCACCATATTATCTTGTTGGTAGCATTACTTCTGTCTCTCATGGACTTCTAGCTTTTTCCCCATCCCATTCACTTGGCTAATTCTCACTCATGTAGTTTCGAGGATGCCAAGGGAGCATCTTACCAGTCAGCCATTGTTGCCTCCCTGCCTAGCGCCCTGGGCCTGGACGAGAAGACTTTCATATGTGTTTCCACTTCATATCTCTTCCATTAGACTGTTAACTTCCTGAGGTTAAGGGTTATGTTGCAGTCTTTGTACATAGAAGATTTTTACTAAATGTTTATTGATTTAATGTTTTCACCCATAATTATCCTCTACAATACAGGCACAGGAGCATTTAATTATTTATTGTAATGGTTTTTCCCCTGTATTGTTCTTACATATAATCATCCTGTCTGTTTAGTGAAACTGCATTAAGAACACGTAGCATCTCTTTAGGAAGAAATCATTTTTCTTAAGGACAGAGCACAGAGCAAGAGATGACTAGTGCCAATGACATCTTGGTTGGCAGGGCCTCAAGAGTTTTGTGTTCAGCTTTCTATAATTTATTTTCATTTTAACACTCGGTCTTTGCAAATGGAGAGCAAGCACTAAATGTCATGTAAACAGATCCAAGCACTGTGCTTTGCATTTTCAGGAGAGACTTGGATGCATTTGTTGAGTGACTTCTAGATCAGAGAAACCTTACCAGCCTGTGAAATAAGTGGCTATCGTGAGACTTAAAAGTTAGTCATTACTGTTCTGAACAAAAACTGCTGATGCCTATATAGTAATGCATTTTTGTTAAAACTTGTCACTTGATTGTTATGTAATATTTAGTCACATATTAATATAACATATTTTTTTAATTATGTAGCTTTTGGTATACTACTATAAATGCTATGTATTTATTTTCAGGATATGTTTTTATAAGTAACTATCACAAGCAGTAAGGTTCTTTTTTTTTAATTTAAGGATCCCAAAGAATATCTTCCATTTCTTAATACACTTAAGAAAATGGAAAGTAACTATCAAAGGTTCACCATAGACAAGTACTTGAAACGGTATGAAAAAGCCATTGGCCACCTCAGCAAATGTGGTAAGTGTAAGGATTAGTGTGTTTCTTTCTGTTTCAAATTTTCTTTGGAGCTAGGCAGGCTAGAAATTAATTAGTTAACTTAGATATAAACTGATTTTAATTTCAACTCTTGACACACCAGGCAGCATGGTCTTTTACCAGGAGTAAAGGTTCCTTTTAAATGGAATCTTTTTTTTTTTTTTTTAAGATTTCTTTATTTATGCATACAATGCTGGGGTATAGGCCAGAGGCGTGGGACAGCAAAAGGGTTCACCAGAGACAGAGTGGGGAGCAGAACAGGCAGATCGACTGATGTACACTACTGACGGGAGTAGTGGGCGAGGCAGGAGAGGTCTGCCGCGCCATGTGGAAATCTCCTAGGTCGGGCGTCGAACCTGCGTTGCCACTGCCGACAGCTCCGCAGCTCTTAACTGCTGCACCACCAGGGAGGTCCTTAAATGGAATCTAATCTGTACTTTTTATACCTAAAAATCTGCAAGGGTGCTCACTGAAATTCAAGTTCCTAACTTTTATTCTCCTGAGACTCTAATTATATGGGTCTTTAAAAGGCTCCCATTGATTTTGTTTAGGAACCATTGATATAAATGAAACCCACTATGCCTCCAAAATCTCAAGCTCATGTTTGTCTCAATCTTATTCTGCAGGACCTGAATACTTCCCAGAATGCTTAAACTTAATAAAAGATAAAAACTTGTATAATGAAGCTCTGAAGTTGTATGTGCCAAGTTCGCAGCAATACAAGGTATGTGGTATGTGAAATGATGTTCTCCTGTTTTGCTTTGGATGATAGTTGGAAGGGGGCCTTTACACTGAGTCTGCACTTTAAAGGTTTATCTTCAGACATCTTAATCTCATTTTGACCTTCTTATCTGGCCCTGACCTATTCATATTCTGAAGAAATTGCTCACCCAGGTCTGAAATCAAGGAGTCGCCCTGATTCCTCATGGGAAATACCATGGTGACTTCCTTGTGGCGTTACTGTTTTCTTCCCAGCCCTCCAGGCCAGCCTCACTGCCACGTGCCTGGTCATTCTGAAGAGTGTGGATTTTTTCCCATATATTTTAGGATAAATGGATGAAGTTTGGTTTATTTGTTTAAATAAGCATCAATTTTGCTTATATATATGCCAGATACTAATAAACTAAATGCATTGTAGCAATCTGATAGGGCCTTGTGCACAATTTATAAATGAGGAAACAACTTGCCTAAAGCCCAAGAGCTGTGAAGTGGCCAACCTGGGACTTGGGGCCAGGTTGTCTGACCGCGGAGCACATGCCTTCAACCACCACTCCCCGTGACGTCATCACCGTTTTAAGTTTGTGCGCAGATTGCACCCACCTATGATCTGGCCCTGCCTGCTTCTTTAGCATCAGCTCTCTCTGCTGGTCTCTACCTTCCCTGCCCCTTAGCCCCACTCCTCCTTCAAAGCTTTCAGGCCTCCTCTGCCAGCAAGCTCGTTCTGAGCAGGTGCTCAACACTGAGCTCCTTGTTCTTACCTGGGTGACCGCATTTATCAAACTGCTGGTTTACAGATTTGTCTTCCCCACTAGGTTGTGAGTTCTGAAGGGGAGGCACTCTGTTGTATTCCTCTGTGTCCCTGTCTACCACTGGGCTGGGAGAGTGGACTCCTTGGCCAGTGGCTATCTCTGTGCTCTCATTTGCATCTTCTGTTCTTCTCTGTGCCCTCTCGCTCTAGTCATATCATCATCTTTTTATTCTTTCTTGCGTATTCTGTGCACACTCCTGCTGAATGGCCATGGTACCTTTTGTGCCCTCTGCCTGAAATACTCTCTCCTAACTCTTTATGTGGTTTATTGGCCTCATAACCCTTTGGAATAGCTCTCTTATCACTCTCTGTCCCTTTCCCACTATCTGCCTTCATGGTGCTGATTATGTTGTATTTGTCAGTCTATTTTCTATCACAGCAGACCAGGAACTTGGTGTTACTTGTTATTGCTTGGAATTTTTGCCTGTTTTTATTTTTGTATTGTTGTACTAGTCCCATGCCCAGATAGTGCATATGTGGGTACTGGGTCATGACTAGTTGAATGAATAAATCGGCATATCCTCAGAATAGTTTTGAAGGGAAGCATGAACTCACTAATCAACCACAGGATTTTCCTAAGAAATTCAGAAGAATTTCAAGTGTAGTGACTGAGGCAGCTCACACTGGAGAGTTAGAGAAGTGGTCTTCAGCTTTCCTCGCTGACCTGACACCTCTTGTCCCAGGACATCTGCATCGCGTATGGGGAGCACCTGCTACAGGAACACCTCTGTGAGGCTGCGGGGCTTGTGTTTGCTCGCTGTGGTGCCCACGAGAAAGCCCTTGACGCCTTTCTGGTATGTGGGAGCTGGCAGCAAGCTCTCTGTGTGGCATCCCAACTTCATTTAAACAAAGACCAGGTGGCTGGTCTGGGCAGAACTCTTGCAGGTAAATACCACCTTTTAGGTCCTCCAAAATGAAACCTTGTCCAAAGGTTTTTTGCTTGTGTCTTTGGCAAATAAATTTGTTTGTTTCTTTTGCAAATAAATTTAGGGCAGCATACCTTAAAACAGTCTCACATTCAATAATGAAACTTAATTAGAATGTTGTCTTAAGTAAAGGTTAAGCTGCACTGAGAGTCCAAAATGCAGTGGCATATTAAAGCAATTTACTTCTCGCATAAGGACTGACAAATCCTTCCAGATGGTTGTGGCTGGAATTTCTGCGTATTTGTCTGCTGGTTTTCTCTGCCTTTTCAAGCCAGAGTCATGAGAGAACGCTTACCGTTAGGCTGGGAATGACCTAGAAGTTACACTATCACTTTGACTCCATCTCATTCCCTGAAACTTACATCATATGACCGTACCTAGTATAGTGTAGCTGGGTGGCCGTGTGGCCTGTAAGAAGGTGAAGGGTGGTGCCCCTCCTGTAGAGACTAGGCCATTGGAAACCTTAATAGCAATTGTCAGAAATGAGACGAAAGAAAATGCAAAGCATAAAGAGATTGAAAACAAAAGCAGTTTAGATGTTTCAGGGTCTAGGGATTGTCAGAACATAGAGACGAAGCTGTACTAGAGTGGAGGGGAAAGAGATGAATGGGGACTCTGGCCTGCTCACTGTGTTGAAGTGATTGATGAATATTTTTCCCCCTACCTTTTCAAGAGTATCACCAATATTTTTATGGTCTCCAGAAAAAAATAGTCCTGAAAAAGTACCAAGTGTAAATACATATCCTTGGTAGTTATTTGCATTATTTTCTTTTCCTTGGGATTATGAAAGTGTGTAAGACCACTATTTTTTTCCTGGTGTCTCCTGGTTATTAGGTCTGTAGATTCTTCTGTGAACACTACCAGTTTCCAAGCTGAACGCTTGTGCAGTGTTGAGAATTCCTTATTTTGAACCTTTTGATTATTCAGTCTGCTTCATTGTTACTTCAAGTTGGGAAACTTATGTTAATGGTGGTTATACCTTCTAGTTCTGTTCTTAGGATTCATTTGTTATTTTCTCTTTATACTCTTAGCTTGACTGTGCCATGCACTGTGAGAGAGCACGCCTAGTTCAGCATTAAAAAAAGGTAGTGAGAAAAAGATTAAAAACAAATAAGTAGGGAAGGCCGTAGTCAAAGTTTTTTTTATGAGATGTTACATAAGGTAGAGTCACTTCATGTGCATCTTTAACTTAGCCAACCTACACAAGCTGAAGAAAGAAAAGAAAACATAGAGAACCTTCTAGTTAAATAGTGGATGTTGACATAAGGTAGAATCCTGGTTTTGAAGTGATAACATGCCTTAGCTTTAGCGTGAGGTGGGAGACACGGATCTGCCAGCTCCTTAGTGAGCCTTGGCTTCTGTGCGTCTCTCTGTGAGTATTCATCCCATCCGGGCTGAGAGTGATGGCAGGATTTAGGACAGGGCAACTACCTCCATCTAGTGCTCAAGCAAAGAAACAGCAGTCTCTTCCTGTTAAAGAAGTGGAATAGAAAGATGCTGGGAATGTTTTCATATAGGTCTTTGTAAGCATTTTTCATGACTGATTTTGACTATACATGATTTTCACATCTTGTGCTAAATTGGTTGTAGCTCCCATTTAATATAAGTCTCTGTGGTATTCCTGCCTATTTCCTTTACAGAAATTCACAAAATACATAATTTATATATTTATATAACAAAGACATACTAGTGAAGCACTTCAGCAAAGAATGTTTAAATTTGTTTTACCCAATGCTTCACAGACTTACTTGACCCAAAAATGGCTTTTTTATGCTACCTTTTATTATCTTGTGGAAGAGTTTTAGGGATTTCTTTTGAAAATACTGTTTTAAAGCAGTTTGATTTGAATGTACACTCTGCAGAGCTCAGTCTCCAATTTGTAGGAGCCCATTTTGATTTAAACCATTTCAACTTGAGTTTTGGTCATACTGCTCTTCGCAAGCCAAGGGTAGTCTAATGCTTGTTGTTTCCTTCACAGGAAAGCTCGTTGAGCAGAGGAAGCACCAGGACGCAGCCACAGTTCTGGAACAGTATGCCCAGGTAAGTGCAGTTCTTCCCTTCTGAAGCCTTTCAGTCAGCGCAAGGAGTCCCCAGTAGCACCTTAATGATTGTGAAAATGAAAGGAACTCTGGATAATTATGAAGTCCCGAGAAGTATTTGTCCTGGAGGTCTTCCATCTTGCTGCCTTGACTTGGAAATCTAAATTCAGTGTAGCTCTCAATAATTTAAATTCCTTGAAGTGGAATGCCAAAGAGCTCAATGTAATACATACTAATGCTTTGACCTTGGTAGAAAGAAAGTATTAAATTAAATACCAAGGTGGGTATACTTCTTGTGTTAGCTTGCCAAGGCAGAAACAGTAAGAAAGCTCATTCTGAAACACAGCGAATGTAAGGTACTTTGGGGCTGGTACTCCCGTTCTCTCTGTTGGCAATGCCTCTTTTACTTCAGGCAACTTGATGGGTCACAATTTTTAAGCAAATCATAAAGATAAGTACCTGTATCAACTTTTGAATGAATGCTGGCATTTATTATGAAAATACTGAACTGTGCCCTGCTCTGGGTTGCAGACGGGATACAGATGCTCAATTGACGAGCATTACTAGCTTCTAGAGTTTTGGCCTTTGATGAGAGAGTGCTTTTTTACATTTGTAAGTAATGGACATGTTTTCAGAACATAACTGTGCTTTTAAAATACTTCAGTGTCTTTCATGTAATTAGGATGAGTAAAAGAAGAGAACAAAAATTTGCTATTACTAGATCTTGGGGAAAAAATTTGTGACTGAGTGGGAAACATTAAGATATATCACCTAAGGTATTAATTAAATGGGTAAGATGCTGCCATCTTTTTTTCTTCATAAGTGAAGATTCATTCATTTATGTATTTATAATTTATACTTGTTTTTAGAATTTACATACAATAAAATGTACCAGCTTTTAAAAAATTGGCTAAATTTTGACAATGTTTGAGTGTTTAACCACTACTACAGTCGTGCTATAGAACATTTTAGCACCCCCAAAATTTCCCTGCTTCCCTTTTTCAGTCTCTCTTTTCCCTCCAGCCCCTATCATCCGCTGATCTGCTTTCTGTCACTACAGTTTTGCTTTTACTAGAATTTCACATAAATAGAGCCATCTGGTATGTGGTCTCTTTAGGTTGGCTTCTTTTACTCACATAATGCTTTTGATTTCTAACATTTTTTTGACTTTTTCTCCGAAGTTCCATCTCTGCTTCTGTTTCCCATCTGTTCCTACATGTTGTCTACTTTCTCCTTTAGAGAGAATATTCTAAAGAGCATATTAATCATACTCATTTTAAGCTCCTAGCCTCATAATTCCAACACCCTGGCCTTATCTGCATCTGATTTTGATGCTTGCTTTGACTCTTCAGACTATTTTTTTGTCTTTTTTGTATGCCTGGTAATTTTTTGTTGAAAGCCTGCCATGATGTCCTAGTTACAAAGAAATTTGTAATACAGGTTTTTATGATTGAGATGAGAGAAACAAACATTCTACTGTCCTGTGATTGGGTCTTAGTCTTTCAGTGAACCTGTTTCTTTGGAACTGTGAACTTCACCAGTACGTACAATTTTTCATCCTTAGGTAGGACAGGAAGAATAGACGGTGTTGGTTTTAGAGTTGGTTAGGCCCTGGTTTGGACCAGGTTAGGTCTTCTTAAGAGCAGGCCTTCCGTAGAACAAGGGCACTGGGTGTATCTCGGAAATGGATTGGCCTCTGATATTTATTGTGAGAACCTGGTAGGGTTCCTATAGGTAAAAGCTCACAAAAGTGTAGGAACCTTGTTAAGTCTGGGCCCACATAATTTTATTTTATCTTAAAAGATTTATTTATTTATGCATACAAGAGCTGGGGTGTAGGCCAGAGGGATGGGAGGGGAGGTGAGAGGCTTCACCAGAGACAGAGTGGAGAGCAGAACAGGCAGATTAACTGAAATACACTGCTGAGGGGAGCAGTGGGCGAGTCAGGAGAGGTCTCTCCACCATATGGGAAGCTCCCTGGCTGAGAATTGAACTGGAACTTGTGTTGCAGTGGCTGCAGATAGCTTCAGAATGTTGAGACTTAACCCCTTGCACCACCAGGCAGGCCCCCCACATAATTTTAACTCTCAGCCTTGTCCACAGTGAGGCTCCAGCCATTTGTTAAAAGTTTAGGTTTTTTTCCTATTCCACTACTACTTCCGTTGAAGATTTGTACTTGTGGGTTTCTACAGTGGCAAATTGTAATTCTCTATGTTCGCCTTTTCTTCCAATTTGGAGGAAAACAGTTTGCCCTGTGACTTCAAGTTTTGGATGGATCTAAGAAGAATTGTTGATTCTCAGTGTGTTTAGCTTATTTGTTAGGATGGAGTAATGGCTTTCAAATTCTTTATATGCTGGGCTGGAAGTCAGAAGTCATGTAATGTTTTTGAGGTTCCCCCTAATTGTGCCATTTATTAGTTTATTTCTTTTTGTGGAAATGGGCATTTCTAACATACTCTTCTTATGGTTTTAATGCTATGGGGTGTGGATGGTACTTAACACGTGTTTTGTGATTATTTTTAGAATCTTCCCCCCTTTCTTTTTGGTATTGGTGTTTACTGAGCACATAGGCCGGGCGTGATGCTGAGACCTAGGACTGTAAGGGATAGGCGGGAAAGGTAAACAGAGGCAGTTCTGTAGGCAACATTTTGCTTTGTTATGATGGCATCTAACACACTTGATTCATTAAATTGGATCCTTGATGTTCCCCTGTCAGGATTATGAAGAAGCTGTGCTCTTGTTGTTAGAAGGAGCTGCTTGGGAAGAAGCTCTGAGACTGGTAAGAGAACTTCAGAAATCGCCTCTGTGACAGGTGCTAAGCCGAGTTAGCGTGCAGGGCGGGCGGGGGGTGGGTGAGGTCAGTTGAAGTGCCTTGTCCTCTGAGGCTAGTGAAATTATGTAGCTTCTTAGCCTGAGGATCGCTAGTGTTTTTACGACCATTTAAAATTTTATTCTTGATAATATTTGGAATTAGTCCTCTGCATGTGAAATATTAGTGCTTTTTACTGAAATGAGTTGGCTTTTCATTGGCTGCCATTTAGGAGGCCTGCCTCTCTGGAAAGCATCCAGTCACCTGTGAAAGTGGTCCGTTTCTCTCCAAGTGTCTTGACTCTCCAGTGACTTGAAGTTTTCCTGCCTAAAATAATTGTTTTTTTCTTCTAGGTACACAAATACAATAGACTGGATATTATAGAGACCAATATAAAGCCTTCCATTTTAGAAGGTGAGGGCTACATTTTGGGTAGCATTTTTCATTTGGAAGTAGAGATGGGGAGGAGAGGGAGGTGAGCAAAAACTCCCTCTATTATACTCTTTAATCATACTTTATGTGGAGTCAACCCTAATTCTCCACGAGGTATAATATTTAATTCAGATCAGCATTTTTTAAAACATGCTAAACTGTTAAATGATAGTACATAAAATAATTGAATGTTACAAATCTGTGATATGATTAAGAATCTTTGTAGTGTTTGAAAATAGTTTATCAGTAAACTTGAATAAGAGCTGTATATAAAATAATAGTATTGTACCATTGATAAATTTCCTACATTTAATATTTATATTGTGGTTATGTTAGTATTAGCCATATTTTAAGAAATTTGTGATGCAGTATTTAGGAGAGACGGATCACATCTACAACTTACTGGTAAAAGCTCTCACAAAAGTAATTGTGTGTGTAGAGAAACAGGAAGCCAAAAATTTAACAAGATGTGAACAATTGGTAAATCTAGGGTAAGGATACATACTTTTGCTGCTTTTATGTAGGTTTGAAATTTTTCAAAATAAAAATTAAAAGGTGAACCTCTGCAAATGAGGATAATATATCCTAGAGAACAAATGTTACCAGTACTACATATTTTTGTGGTTACTGTGACTCTTTAAAACAAAGTAGAAAATGATGTTGGTTTGACTTACAGAAATAGAAATCTTTGGGAGTGTAGTGGGGGTTGATTTTTAAGCTCTTCCCTCTTAGCATAGTCTACCCTGTAAATAACCCTGGCCTTTCCAACACTATTATTTACGTTCTTGCCCTGTGTGTTTCTTCTCCTCCATCCTAATTAAAACTGTGAGAGGGTGCTTTTGGTATCATTCACTTCAGGTACCCCTAATTAGTACTAAAAGTAATTTTCCTGGCCCTGCAACAATCCAGCTAACCTGCTCTTACTTGGATTTTCTCTATAGTGAGAATTTAGGAAATTGCTGATACTTCATCTACACAGACCTAATACTTCTGTCAGGAAGCTTTTCAGTGACTGCCCTCCTATTTTTATTAGAGCTTCCTGTATCTTCTTTTTACATACAACTCTTTAAGCAATTTTGTAACGTTAGTGATAGGAAGTATTTTAGGATGATGGTGATGAACTCTTAAGATCTGGAATCTCAGTCCATTTCATTCTAAGACAATATAATTCTCACTTTAAAAAATCTTGCTTGGAAAACTTAGTAACCTTTTTCTCTTTGTTAAATTCCAACTCCTTCCCTGATCCCCTGTAGTTTTTTTTTTTCTTGTTTAAACATCATGCTAAAATTATTTTCTATCTGAACCTCCAGCCCAGAAGAATTATATGGCATTTCTGGACTCTCAGACAGCCATATTCAGTCGTCATAAAAAACGTTTGTTGGTGGTTCGAGGGCTCAAGGAGCAAGCACAGCAGAATCTGGGTGAGTGTCTGCCTGAAGGCTTGAATTTGGTGAGAGGTGGGGTGGAGTGGGAGGGCGGCAGACAGTAACACCCACTCTATCTTGGCTGTATACTGTGCTTCCTGCAATGTGCTTTCTGTGCCATGGCGAAGCCTGAGGACTCTGTGAAACTCCTTAGAGGCTCTGTTTGTCTGTGTTTGTGTGTGTTGGGAAGAATTCTGCTCCCCAACATTATCCCCCCCCCCCACCCAACCAGAGCAGCTGAATTTTTCATTTACAAATTGAGTTCCTCATTTCCAAAGACTCCTTTGCTTAAAAAAAAGAAAAGTGAAGCTTGATACTGGTTTCCTGGTATACAGTAATAATAATTGTACTTCATATTGTTTTATATCAAGATCAACTTTGTAATAATTTTCACCCATCCTTAGACACTCCCTAATTAACTTATCTCATTGAACATAAACCCACCTTAGTAGGGGGTTTTCATTCCACATCTGGTTCTTTTTCAGATGATGAGATGCCCCATTGTCAGGAATCAGACCTCTTTTCTGAAACGAGCAGCGTCATGAGTGGCAGTGACATGAGTGGCAAATACTCCCATAGTAACTCCAGGATATCAGCGTATGTATCACTCAGCACGGTGATGGGCCCTGGGTAGATGAAGAATATAACCCACAAGTAGAAGGGTTTTCCACCAGACAGGGCGGCGGGAGTAGGAGGACATTCTGTAGGACCATGTCGAAGTTGGCCGGTGTGTCCAGGAGATGACAGTTGGTGTTGACATGGTCTCTGCTGCAGCGTTGCAGCCTGTGTCTTCGCCCATTCCCCACCAAGCACTGATGTAGGCTACTCACTGTATGTCATGGCTGATTTTATTCACTAATAAATAATAAGTGACTAATATGATGCGCTGAAAATAGATTATAGAGAAAACCATTTCAATCTTCTTCAGTTCAAAATCAGGATTAGAAGAAGTCATCATTATAAAATAAGTCATCATACTGTTTTCCAGCATAACAGTGGGTCGGAAGTTTGTATCGACTGCTCCTATGCTAGGTGCTAGGTGCAGTGGATGCCAAACTTTTTCAGGAAACTGGAGTTAGAAGAAGCTTTGCTGCTGGAGAAGTAGTGTAGCATTTTTTATTTAAACTGCATTGTGCTTCAGGCACGTTCTATTCAGCATGAGGAGTGCCCCCTTTACAGCATCGCTCTCATTCTCACAGGCGCTCATCGAAGAATCGCCGCAAAGCAGAGCGAAAGAAGCACAGCCTTAAAGAGGGGAGTCCACTGGAGGATCTGGCCCTTTTGGAGGCACTGAATGAAGTGGTACAAGGCATTGAGAAATTAAAAGGTACTTTCTCAGCATGGACAATGATTCTTGCCCATAAAAACATAGCAAATAGACAACACAGACAGAATTCAATGAATAAATTAGGCACAATTTCCCCAACTTAAGGAAAACTTTCCAGGAAGCATCATTTCAGGGCACACTCCTCCCTCTCAGATGGTGAAGCCTTCCTCAGGCATTCGCCCACCTGGCCAGGTAATGCATTGTGCAGGTGCTGCTTCCTGCTTGGGCCCTGTTCCTATTTGTTTTTCCTTTAAGAAGAAAATGTGAGAGATGGTTACTGTTACATGATATTAGATATTTTTTGCTTGGGAAAAGAAACTTATGTGATTCTAGCAATGGAAATGGAGATAAAACTTAGCACTCTCAAATTTCTTTCCTCTAGATGAAATATGCCAAATTTTAAAGGTGCTCTTTCTCTTTGAGTTTGATGAGCAAGGAAGGGAATTACAGAAGACTTTTGAAGACACTTTACAGCTGATAGAAAGGTCGCTTCCAGAAATTTGGACTCCAAACCACCCGCAGAGTTCAGCTACACCCGTAAGTTTTCTCAAAGACAGAATGTGCATTTTTTTCCAACATTCACAGGTTATTATGGTCAGACAATCTCTTAAAAGCCAAAGCAAAAAACATTCCTGCTGTTCAAATATAATATGGCATAGCTAAATTATTTTAGGCTCATGTCGGTAAGATTTTATGTTTGGGCAGTGATTAGTACACTTCAACCTAAGTTAAATGTGCTTTTATTTCTCTTTTCCACATGAAGGAGCTGTTGTGGAGAAGATGAGAAACTCAACTCATTCCCCCCCCAATCTGCATTGAGACTGGGGGGAGACGGGGGATAGAGCTAGGATTAGGGTTGGCCTGTCACCTCCTCTTTCAGAATTTGTTCTTATCAGGACCCAGACAATTGCTTTTCCTTTTGTTTTATGGGAAATTTAACTTTGTTATGTTGTTATGATGAGCTTTGCTAATTATGTTTAAGGCCGTTTGTGTCCCATTAAGAATTCTAGTCTATTATCATTTATTGTTTATGCTTTTCCTCATTCTCTTACACTGCAGGTCTGTTATTAAAAATTTCAGTTTGAATTAGAAAGATTGGTGTTTCAGAAGGGTTCAATAAGGAAAACGAAAACCACAGCTATCATTTTATCAAAGAGAATTTAATATATGGAACTGATTAAACAAGTATTGAGGGACTGAACAGGCAAGAGGGGGACACAGAAGAGGAACATTGAGAACATAGCTTCAGGGGGCACCTTGAACTCCTCAGGCTGAGGTAGGACCTTCCAGAGTTGATTCTTGACCTCTGAGAAAGGGGTCCCAGGCTGCTGGTGCTTATATATGAGAGGATTTGATAACTGATTCTAAGTATGCAGAAATAAATAGAAACTGGAACAAATAGCTGCTGCTGGGGTAAAGAGCTGCTGTTACATAAAAGCAAGTGAACGAGGAGCAAATTCTTTCGTCCTCTTGCTTGCGTTCTGCCTCTGGTGACCGCTCTGGCAGAGCACAATGGAGCCAGCTGACAAGGGTGGAATGTTTCTCAGGCTGCCAGCCTCCACCACCAGCAGAGCACGGAAGGGTGGGTTTGGAGCTAAGAAAGCGGTTGATAGACAACTTGCTGGTTGGAACCTCATAAACTTACTGGATCTTGATTTCCTCAGTCACAAATGGGGCTAATACTACGCCTTTAACTTCACTGGAATGTGTCGAGGGTCAGATAAGACAGTAGGTGATAAAGTGGCTTCCAAGTCATAAAACTATAAGCAACTTAAGAATCAATGTCCCAAAATACTTGAATTTATTTCAGTAGCTATTTACTAGGAGAAAATGATCATCTTAAAAATTATAGAGGTTTTGAAGATAACAATTTACACTGCCTCTCTATGCCCCCCCCTTCTGTTCAGATTATATCGATATTAACTTCCAAGACCCCAACTTTAATAGTTTTATTTTTATTTATTTATTTATTTATTTATTTATTTATTTTTTTATTTATACAAGTTGGGGTACAGGCCAGAGGTGTGGAGTGGTGAGAGGCTTCACCAGAGACAGAGTAGGGAGCAGAACAGGCAGATCAGAAATACACTGCTGAGGGGAGCAGCGGGCGAGGCAGGAGAGGTCTGCCGCACCATGTGGGATTCTCCCCGGCCTGGCGTCGAACTCGCATTGCTGCTGCCGGCAGCTCCACAGCGCGGCGCTTAACCGCTGCGCCACCGGGGAGGCCCCTAACTTTAATAGTTTTATAGGGGAAAATTGTGTCAGTAAAGTGTGGTGATGGCCTGTGTGCATAATTCCGAGTCACTTGAAAGTTCTTCTGAGCTCATGTCATTGCTTCTGCGTGTGCCACCAAGGAGCTGCATGCAGAGCCTTGGAAGGCCGGGCCTGTGCCCACTGAGGCTTGTGCAGGCATTCAGTGCCTGTGATGTCTGTTACCTGGACCACACAGGCAGTTTGTATCCTACTCCGTGAGATGTATATGCTTGGTTTGATATCAAAATACCCACCAGGCTATGAGTACAGTTTGATTCTTTGTGTACTCTGTATCCCTATTATACCACACCCTCTTCTTTCAGGGTATGATTTGCTCATTTGGAAAGAATTAGGCATGTATCACCAAGATTATCTCTTGCTCTCCCCCACCACCATCATTAGTTTGTTCTGATAGAAAAGAAGTTTAGAGATTTGAGTTAAGACTAGAGAAACTGGCAAATTAAAATCACAGAATTATTGTGTTTGATACCATCCCAATAAAAATGACAGAATATTTACTGCTGGTTGAGATTTGGCCTTTAGTACCTAACATCTGCAGAAGTATAAAATGATCTTTACTGACAGTCTTCTTTCTACTTAGGTTCTAGGCCCCACTTCTACTGCAAATAGTATCATGGCCTCATATCAACACCAGAAGACTTCAGTTCCTGTTCGTGGTTAGTATTTTTTCCCTACAACTTATTACAGTACTAAGCAGGAGGTGTTTCTTTCTCCAAAGTGTTGACAGGGTCATCAGTATAAGAAGAGATTGGGTATTAATTACCCTTTTCCCTCAATTCTAAGACTACTTCTTTAGTAAAATCAGTTTAATGCTTCTAGTGTTGGGACCTGCAGGGTGGGGAATCCCAATATGACATTAAATATCTAATTCAGAAAAATTGTTACTTGTCATTAGAGTGACATGCACTCATTCATACAGGCGCTTCATAGTTAAAATTTGAATCTAAACAATCTCACGTATTCATTTTAAAGATCATTTGAATCATCACTTTGGCTATTGACAGTTATGCATTGCATCATGGGGTCATTCTCATAGTCCTTGCTTAAGAACTGGCCTTTATGAATCATCTTTAGGATCAACAGTATAATTGGAAAGCAGCCCAAAGAGCATTAGCATTTTATATGCATTTACTATTTAATTATATTAAATGTTTAATTTTTTCTTGCTGGGAGGTGAATCTCAATTAGATTACATATTAGCCCTAAAGGCTTTTTGTTTTGTAAGTTAGCTGGAAACTTGATAGATCAGTTTGGTGCCTGAGTATTTTTGCCCTTCAGATGGTTCAATAAACATACTGACCTTTCTTAGCTTTGTTAGTGATATTTTCTAAACTGACAGTTTTTACTGCTGCTATTTGCATTTTCTAGTATGTGATTGTAAACATTCTGAAATTTTCCCATTTAAATGCTGTGCTGTAATAGTGTTTTGATGACATTTGAAGTTGCTTTTGGAAGTTCAGATTAAGCTTAATGGCTTATATTGCTACCAGAAGTAAACACCTAAATACTTTCCATTCTGGCTAAGCTCTTGTATCTGGATGGTAACCACCACACCTGTCCTTGGCTCCACTTCTTCCTGCTTTGGGTGTCAACCCCAAAACATACATTTACTTTTGAGATGGTAAAAATTCATCTTAGACCTTAGGCAGTTTGGGTTTTGTATAGTTGTACTCTATCCAATTCAGTTGTGATATCTGCCCTGTTTTCCTGGTTGCTGAGCTGGTGCTGACCTTCAGGTCAAGTCTGGTTAGAACGTTGCCTGGGGTCTAGGTGGCCTTATCAAAGAGCACTTCTATTTTCCAGTCTAACATTTTGAGGTTCCTCATTATCTGAGTATTACCAACATTCTTGTGGTTAAGATTGTGCAGGAAAAGAGAAGTTCTTAACACCTAACGAATGGCAGATGAACTCCTCATAAAATCAGCTCCATTGAAATGTCCTTAACTGTCACTCCCCAGCTAAGAGCACTAGTTAGCACATTCATACATCCCCATGAGTGCAATCAATGAATTTGGATGTGGCATTTTCTCTGATTGTTTCAGTTTTATGATGTCATGTCATACAGATTGAATGCAAATCTTGTACAAATGTAGGATTTCATAAAATGGATTTAAATATTATCAGAAAAGGGGTTGAATCATAGCTGAGTTGGACTTGTTACAATTGATAACAAAATCAGTGCATCCAATGAGAGTGACTTGACTATCAAAGGAGAGAAATCCTTGGAGAGATTGACAAAGACCTCAAGTATTTTTTAATGATTTTATGCTGTGAAAATCGAACATGGAATTGTGAAAGAGGTCATGTCTTACAGTGTTAGAATAGTTATGATGTTTTTGCTTAAAAAAAATCAATACTTGGTATTTATCCTTAGTTTGGTCTAGGAATCAGTTATGATTATGCCTAATTTTTAAAATAAGATAGAATATTTTTATAACTTGTTTTTCTTTTTAAAGGAAATTTTTATTCAAATTTTAGTCATTATTTAACATGTAACTATTGGCTTTATTGACAATGAATTTTTTTTAAAGATTTATTTATTTATGCATACAAGCTGGGGTACAGGCCAGAGGCACAGGGCGGTGAGAGGGTTCACCAGAGACAGAGTGGGGAGCAGAACAGGCGGATCAACTGAAGTACACTGCTGAGAGGAGCAGCGGGCGAGGCAGGAGAGGTCTGCCACGCCATGTGAGACTTTCCCAGGCCAGGCATCAAACTTGCTTCGCAGCTGCCGACAGCTGCACAGCGCAGCACTTAACCACTGCACCACCAAAGAGGCCCGACAGTGAATTTATTTAGCCTTTTCAGAATCATTATTAAGTAACCAAACCTGTAGTCTTTTTGTCTATTTAGTTTTTTGTTAGTGTTGAACGGTGAGCTATAAATGTGTGTGAAATTATAAAACTGATATGATTAGTAGAGAAAATACGGATTGTGCAGAGATGTTAAACAAAATTTAAATTTGTTCATTTTTAGTCCTAGTCCGTTGTGTATATACACATGTTATATATATGAAAATCGTGTTAAAAATTACCTTACATATTTTTCTCACTAAATATTCTTAAAAATAAATTTTAAGTCTACATGGCTCATATGTAATGTTGAAAATTTGTCATAAATAATGCTAAGAAAGCATTGTTATAAATGTATTTTCTTATGTCGTCTGTTTCCTGTATCCGATTTCTGTTTAGAGGCGCTGCAGATCTAACTGAAAGAGGGTATGGAAGTTTTAGGTAATAGAACTTTAGTTTTAGTAACAGAAATCCCCGCCTTCCCCCCAATTCTTCTCCATTTACTTTTTTCTTTAAATAGAGATGTTTCTATTGATCAATGAGTTTGTGGAATTTTTTTGATCATAAAGTAATTTCCATTAACTTTATATACTGAATATGTAGCCACATTTCTATAACGCTTTAAACTGTGGTAAATTTTACATAAAGTGGAATGTATTGGTCTTGGGCATTCAGTTTGATGAGATTTAATAACTGAATGAAGCCTTGTACTTGCCACCACCCCATCCCCTCCCGTATGAAATTTAGAACATTCTTCTACTTTGAATTACTCAGTGGGCATTTTTTCTTCTATCCTCCAATGAGCCTCAAGTTGAAATACAATTCCCCTTCTGGGGCAGGGCTTCAGGCTGTGTTTGCTCTGACCAGGAGGTTACAAGAATAACAGAAACATTAGCTCTGGTTCTGATGGTTGCCTAGAGTGCTAGCAAAGCCCAGTCACTAAATATAGCTCAGAGTTCCTCCCTCGGTTTGACAACAGGAGCGTGTTTCTGTCATAGTTTCCCTTTCCTTTCTCTTAGATACTGAGCTCTTTCTACCGCCAAAGATCGACAAAAGAACCCAGTGGAAACTGAGCCTTCTAGAGTGACTGTGATTGAAGTTCAGAGCCGCCAGCAGGGAAGACTGGTTTCCTTCCACTCCGCAACACTCAAGGCCTGGCTGTTGAAAACTAGGAGGTTTAAGCTAGTGAGCTACCTTAGCATCTTGGAGAGCTGCTCTCTACACCAGACTTGAGTAGACTCTGAGCAG
This sequence comes from Scalopus aquaticus, assembly GCA_004024925.1. NCBI lineage: Eukaryota > Metazoa > Chordata > Mammalia > Eulipotyphla > Talpidae > Scalopus > Scalopus aquaticus. The sequence goes on along the minus strand of PVIJ01005831.1, from coordinate 1,030 downwards.
TTGTGTTTTATTTTGCATATGATCTTAACCACCAGCAAAAAAGTTTTAACCAGTACTGCGTCCTTTGGTAAGAAGTGCTGTTTGAGAACTTATCTCTGGTATTTATGGTCACCAGGGGGTTGGTTTTCATTCCTAGCCACAGGTCTGATTTATATTTGGACCTGGGTAAGTCACATATTGATTTGTGCCTCAGTTGATTGGGAATAATGTTTCAGAATTTCTACCTCAGAAGTGTGAAGCAAAAATGTTCCCCAATTGTGTGATGTTCCTGGAGGAGAGCATATCTATAAACAATATGGTTATCAGTGCAACCAATATTTGGTCACATTTAATTAGTTAAATGACTTCTTCACCTTGAAGTAAAGCAGAGTAAAAAGCTAAAAATAATCCTTGGACTCCCTAAGCTTTCCTGTGCTGATAGCTGTTATTTTACAATAGCTTCCAGTTGTAACTGGATTGAGTCTCCCATTGCTCCAGTGTTTTTCTGCCTGTAAATTTTCTGCTAGAGAGTTAGTGGTGTTGGAGCTGGAAGAGATTAGAATTTCTGGAACAATGTCATGAACATTTGGTATGATGAGCTTTGTGTATCATACAGAATGCACAGCTATTCATTTGCCCTTCATGTATTGCTGCTTTTAACTAAAATGTTTTGTCCAAGTCTAGGCCATTTATTTTTCTTAATGGTGCTTAACTGACCTCTGTCTTTGAGTTATTTTCTTTGGAAGAAATGAGAATGTTTTCTCTTTTTGTTGAGTCTAGAAAAACCTCAGTTCATTCTGACAGCAGCTTCGTGGCTATTTCTTACGCAAGGTCAAAAATTTCTTTCATGCTTTTTTTTTTTTTTTTTTTTTTTTTAATTTATACATACAAGCTGGGGTACAGGCCAGAGGCATGGGGCGGCGAGAGGGTCCACCAGAGACAGAGTGGGGAGCAGAACAGGCAGATCAGAAATACACTGCTGAGGGGAGCAGCGGGCAAGGCAGGAGAGGTCTGCCGCACCATGTGGGATTCTCCCCAGCAGGGCGTCGAA